>VYZV01010830.1:186457-295814 GCA_013401275.1 Pandion haliaetus
AGTAACCTGTTCATTGCATGGCAGCCAATTTGGTAAATACAAGATAAAGCTTTGCTAGGAAGAAGGTGTCACAATCCACTCAGATGAGGAGGGTGAGTGACTCAGATTTGCAAATCCCCAGCAGCATGGACTAAGGTGAGACAACTCTCAAGGTCCATATATAAACATTTATTAGATTCCCACAGTGATTAATATATGTCTTGAACTAGGTTTTCCAATAATTGTTTAGGTATATAACAAATTATGGCAAGCTGTAAGGTACGCGTTGCATTACTTAACAACTCTAAGAGAAAAGAGAAATGGGGGGCAGGGAGAGAAAAAGAATCACTGGTCCTGGCTCCAGCATTGGTCCAGCCAGCAGGTGTGTCTGGTTCATAGGAGCACTTTTCTGCAGAATTCCAGTTTTCCTTTTCCTTAGTGGCATTATCTTCCCCCTTTATGTTCATTGTATCAGTATGACCTGCCCTCCTGCTAGGGTGGCAGCTCCTTTTCAGGTTCTCCCCCCTTCCCCCAGGTGACATGTAGCATGATTTGGGTTGAGAGAGGAATGCTGTAGTCACATATGTTTAGCGTGAGCTCCATAATCTTCATTAGCATATGCAGGGGGGGATCAACTTTAATATGCATTTTGTGGATAATGAGGCAAAGGTAATTAATTGGACACGATGGCCCCGAAAACAGAGGGTTAACAAGCTTCACAAGTTGTTCCAGAGCAGAGCTGTCCTGTCTTCACAGGGCTTCCTCCTCCAGCAGCATCCTTTGCTATTCCTCCCACATGGGTCAAGTATCAGCCTCATCAGTCCATTGAGCACCAAGCCTGCATTATTCAGCTCAGGAGACTTGNCCTCAGCTTGCTTCTCTCAATCTTTCTTTGGGAGTTACAAGTCATCTCCTACAGAAGGGCCCTCTTTTTCTGAAAATCTTTTAAAGTCTTAAGCAGAAGTCAGGCCTCAATGAATGCAGTGGTTGCAGAGCGCAGGCAGTTTTGTACCTGACTGACATTCAGACACCTCTGGGCCAAGTAAACAAATTATTTCTATAATATCAAACTAGTGGGGGCAAGTTCTCAATTCTCTTGGTGAATTTAGCCCCTCAACTAGAAATTATACTTGAGGAAAAACTATAGGTTGTTTCCTTTTCAAGCAATTAAGCATTTCTAGGTAGAAAATTTACCCTTTCTTCCTGTTTTTTTTTTTTTAAATATTATGGTCCCACTGTTGTGGTGGTACAGATAGACTTGTAAAAATGTATCAGTGGAATTACAGCTTTAACTGGAAAAATAATAGTAGTTTTCCTTTTTCTTTATGAAATATAACCATTTTTTATGCAAAAAACAGCCTCAAAATAAGGACTTCTGATGTGAAATAGTAACCTTTTTTCCAGCAGATATTTCAAGACAAGGCTTCACGAGAACTTAAAACACTTCTCCAGAGTTGCAAAGGACTTCAAGCTCTTTAACACTTAACGGAAAATTTCTAGTTGCTCTTACACAAAAGGTTCTTCACAGGCCTATCTTCTCTCCTAAAGAAATGCCTTTTCAATTGCCATCATGCTGCCTGTGCAAGCCCAGTAAGACCTTGTCTGCCCACGTTGCTTTCAAGCTTGTGTCAAAGATGAGGGTGGTAAATATGATATGGACATATAAAGTGCACACATGAGCAAAGGATAGATCATAAACTGAGATGGTTTTAAAAGGGCTGCAGGATATTTACGGTAAGAAATACTTTGATTTCTAGCTCCAGACTTCTAGGAATTTATTGCTGCCCTGTATCTGATATAAATTTAGCTACTGCATTGATCACCAAATGGGGAATGTCAAATCCCTGCCCAGCATTATGGTGAGAGTTGCTGGGCAATGCAGCACCAGCTTACAAGAGCTACCAGGATATTAGGTCTGGGTAAGCAGAGGTAATTTTGCCTAGGAGGATCTGCTCCCTCCTTCCTTTTACTACAACTCACAATCTGAACATGGATAAAGCAGATGCATGTTCAATGTGAATGAAATTTTACATCTCATAAATCATCTGCTTCCTGACAAGTTTATTAGAGTAAAAACTAAGAAGGGCATTCCAGTAAATTTCCCCCGCTCTATTTACTTATGCCAGAAAAAATCTTTTGGTCTGTTTGCATGCATTTCTATTAACCTATCCATCACAACCTGAATCTAATCTGGTTACCCTTTTCCCTGCGTACAAAATTACGTCACAGAAAACAGGATTCATAGAGGGAGATATGGACCAGTCTGTCTTTATAGCATCTTCCTAACTCCCAGGAAACAAGAGGAGGCATGAAGACCCATCTGCATTTGCAAGAATGGACAAGCCTTTAAAATTTTTTTCACAGCTCTAATGATGGCCTCACTGGTGCCTGGATGTCTCTGCTGAGCCTGGAATACCTTTATTGGGATCACAAAGATTACTAGTTAATAATAAATGACAAGGGCAATCTTTTCTTCCCAAAGAGAATGGGCCAAATTTTGTGTTCATATGATCTGGAGAGAGCTGCTCTGACTTCAGTAGATCTACTTGTCCTATCAGATGAGCATCTGTAATACTCTCTTCCTGATAAACACAAAGACTCTCTAATTGTTAATGCACTAGTGCAATAATTGCTGGGGGGGGAGGGGGGGAATGTGTGTGATTCCTTTCAATCATCTCTTGCAAACTCACTTTCAGCACAAAAAAGAGCCACATGGGGAATTGTCATCTGCTTATTTTATCAATAAGGCAGTCAGCATTTTATGTAATATATTTTCTACCTCAAATGACTCACAGTGCTTGTTTCTAACTCCTATTTGGGAACTACTGTTAATTTCCCTGACCAATAATAAATTTTAATTTCCAAACCAAAGCCATGGAATGTAATTTTTTTCCTGTGTCATCATTAAGCAGCTTAATTAAGCACCAGTTTAAACAGCTTTTACCCTTCCTGGTGTTTACCCCCAGTGTACGTGTAAAGAGCAACTGTATCACCACTTCCCAGCCTTCATTTTGCTGGCATAATGAAGCCAAACTCTTCTGGACTCCATTCCTGTAATGACCCCTACATTCCCTTTGAATACCCCTAATAGCATTTCCCTGCCCCACTGAGCCTTTCATACTGTGTTTGACCAGGGTTTTCTCATCACTATTTGTTTCTAACCAGCAGCCTTCTAGCCACAAGAGAATTTTCTGTCATCAATCCAGGAAATAACTTTGCATTTGTGATGCAAAATATCATCTGATTTTTATTGCTCATGGGCTTCAAGATTATCCAGTTCCTTCCATATGGCATCCCAATGGTCTCCTCCGATACCACTTTTTATATCTTTAGCAAAGCTCATTAGCATCCTCTGCATCTGGGATATTTTATTTCTTTTCATTTTCTATAAGAAAAGTTGAAATATAGCTGATATTTGGGAAACTTCAGTACTGACCTCTCCTTTTAACACTACTGATTACCATCTGCTCCTGAAGAGCTCCTTAAAATCTTTTATTAGTCGCCATTTTATCTGGTTCACTCATCATTTCTCTCATGGCACCGTATCACAGACTTCAGGTACATGACTGTGTAGCAGCTTCTCTGCCTGATTTCTTTTGCAAAACTTAAGTATGATACTGTAGTTCAACCTGCATAACAGAGTCCATAGCATTTCACTCTAGAAGGAAGATTTACTCAGGTCTCTTGTGACTGGAGAGCTGTAGGAGTACCTTTGGCTAAATGGCAGTAGGAACAATGTTTTCTTTTAATTTGCACTATTGGTATAGTGTGTGAGTCATAGACTTGTGATTGCTGTTGAGCAAGTGGGTGAGATAAAACACTTGAGACTAAGAGATTCTTGGTTATATCCTGATGTCAGAATTAAAATTTAAGCTTATTTCTGAAAGTCTGGTGTTCAAAAGTGACACTAGTAGTATCAGCATTTTATACAGGTTGGGTTTTTTTTAAGCTGATGTGAAAACCTAAGAGTATACTTTTTGATAGTTTTGCTTTCTGTAGTTCACCACAGCTCTGGGTTTCAGCTGAAAAACTTGTAAATTGTCTCGTTTTCAAGGGGGGAGAGAGGTGAGGAAGGTTTCCAGGACTTCAGAATTTCTGACTAGAAGGAATACAAGAGGTGCTTCCTCAAACGAGTTCTAAGAAGGCTACAGCCCCACCTCTTCCTAAGTAAGTGCTGCAAATTTGCTGACAGCTGACAACTGACAAGTTGATGTTCTGCTGGTAACTGTTCAGTAATTATGTTTAGCCTGTGCCAAAGGTGATACTTTTTCACCTGTAGCCTGTAACAGGCTAATAATCATGTGGATGGTGCTTTCTCCAAGCAAGCATCTGTGGAATTAGGGGAAATGAAATTAGGCCTCATGTCTAATTTGGCAAATGAAGAATATTTTGTGTAAAGACATTTGCTATTCAAGTCACTCCACTGCCTGGATGTTACTTTATTTTTTTTGGTCACATCTATAAAAAATATGGACATTTTTTGACTGGTCTGGGCTACTTCACATCACTTCAGCTAAATTAGAGGGCTATACAAAAGAAGTAAAGATATAACTAATACTCTCTCCATAGCTTCCTCGTAAAGGGAAATATATGCAGAGGGGCCTTACTGTGAATGACAATTAGCTTAACTGGACTGAATTATTTTTTCAACTTAAACAAAAAGAGCCATGAAGAGGCATAAATTGCAACCTTGAGGCTGAATCACTTACTTTGATATTCAGTGAACATGAGAAATGAGTCTGACGTACTAGTTAAGGGGCAGACAGGAGGCAAAAGCAATGAAAGCATGTCAGCACAGGACTACTTTGTCTTTTGGTTTTCCTAGGTAGACTCCTTCTGCAGCTCTATCCCATCCTCTTATTTTGATCCTGATCCCTTCAGCATCTCCCAGCATTTTGGCAGAGGCAGAGCGGGAGCTAAACGAAAGACAAGAACACATGAAACGCAGAGATAGGCACATATCAGTCAACGGAGGCTTGCCAGAGTGCTAGACAGAACCATCTACCCACGTTTCTGCCTGCCCATGTAACCTTACCTTGCTTTGCACATACATGGTGATGTCCCCCAGATTATAAGTCTGGCATACTTGTAGATTTAGCAGTCTTTCTAGGGGAGCTACAGAGGTGGTGAAGATAGCTGGGCTTGCAGCAGGTTCAGGGGGCTCAGGTGTCTCTTCTGGTTCTGCTATCAATGAATATGTATAATATGGTTGAAATAACCAGGGAGCTTCTAAAGTCCTGTGTACAGCCCCCACCAGTTAATAGCTAAAATAGGGAAACAATAACTAGACATGATTGAGTGTTTAGGAACTAGCTACTAGACAATGGGGCTTTATATTTGTGTCAGAAAAGGTAATGGATTGTGGTCTGGTCAATAAGCCTTGAAGAACCACTTGGAACTGCCAAGATTAGGGAAGAAGTAGGTAAAAGGTAATTCCTACAGGGGGAGATAGTGACCACCGACTCAAATGATACCATGTACTCAAAAGAAGACACCGAAGGAAGAAGAAAGTGTCTGTGCACGAATTTACATGAGGGGTGAAGAAGAAAGAATGGATCATTAAGGAAAATAACAATGAATATGTATTAGTTAAGTGTATAAACGTGAGAATTTCTGAGGCAAGGGTGTGCTGTCTTGAGACAGGCACCCATTCATGCGCATCAATGAAATTAATTTGAAAATACCTCAACTCTGTGTGTTACTGGCTTGCACACTGGGCAAATGAACCCTGTTTGTGGGACAACAGTTCTATAGAGCTCATCCTCACCCGGTAACAGCTACCCATACAAAGAAGAAAGGAGAGCTGTAGAAGTGGTAAGTCACAGGCATCTGACTTCCTAGCCTGCAGTTACTTGGATTAGATACTGACCAGAGGAGAGCACCAACAGACAGTGAGCTGTGTCATCCTAAATGCAGATTCATTACCCGATGTGCAATAGACCAATCTCACACACTCAGGAGAGATATTGCTTTTTATTCAGGCCTGGGTGCTTGGTGGACTTTCCACAAATCAAGCACACCAGGTTCATCAGGTGTGTCTCTTTCATAGAGGAACAATTGCATCTAATTTATTAAACTACTCGTACCTAGTACATATTCAAACTATCTAATGTGTATGTATAGGATTATGTAACCATGACACATCAAATGTCTTCTCTGCATGCGTGGGGGTCTTGGGTGGTCTTCAGTGGTCATTTGGGGAGGTACCCCCTCCTCACTTTGACTGCTAAGTTGCTCTGTATCAGGTCAATGGTTTGTTTTCCTGCCAAGAGGGATGCGTTATCAATCACGAAGACTGGAAAGGATCAGAACAATCTTGGCTACTTCTCTAGGTATTATTAAGTTGAAAATTATTAACTAACTTAATTTAAAACAGGATTTTCTATATCTGATATCAACTGTTCACTTACAAGCAAACACCTAAGACAAGGAAATGAACAGTTCAGGTAAGAGAGAGGCAGGTCAAGTCCATATATTTACTTACAGTCAACTCCCATTTCCACGCACACCTGTGGAAAAGGATTGTCCACTCTCAGTATCTTTCCCCCACCGTGGCAGAGCAGGATTTTGCCACTCTCCCCCATAAAGGTGCTGAGCAGCAAGAAAGACTGGCAGAAATGAATAGAGACCATTCCTCCTTCCATTTTCAGGCACTGCAGCTATTTACTCCTACCAGTGGACATGTCCCACCCTTATCCAAATACCCTATGTCCCGCAGTGGCTGCAGGTGCCAGCCAGTCTTACCAGGCTCCTTCATGCCAGCAGCCTCACTTCACTGATTCCCGGCATCCCAGGAAGCTTGCATGCAAGTTCACTGTTGGAACATCTTTTAAATCTGTGCCTGAGAAACGAATATATTAAGAAGAGCCAGGAAGAAATAACGTCACACTTGGTGTTTTCAGAGCTGCACTGGGTAAACACATGGGCTTGCCACATATTTCCCTGGGCCCATATGGAGAAGGAAAGGCTGAGAAGCTTACAGCTGACTGACTTGTAACCCACCAGGACAGGGATGGGAGCCAGCTGCCATCTGAAAGTGTGCAGGGAGATAGCAAAAGCTATGAGGAAGCAGAGAGATTCTCTTTGACTGGATTAGCCACTCACAGAATATTCTGTCATTCTTGCCTCCTCCCAGTTCCAGGACTTTCTTGACACTGATGTGTTTTATGATCCTACTCTCACTAGATTTTAATATTAAAGAGCAGAGGATGCATAAAAAAGATCAGTAACAGCTCAGAGGCAAATACATAGGCTTGAAGAAGAGTGGAATACTGCTGAGACACCAAGAAGCAGGGAATCAAAACCAACAATGTTAGAGAATATTCACATTTCACATCAAACTACCAATAGAGTATTAATTTCAAGGTACATAGACAGACATTCAAGTGACAAAGCACTGACAGAGCTCTTCAGTAACTGTCGAACCTCTCCTTAACAGGCAGCAGTTTAAAAGCAGGCTTATAAAGTTTCTGGAAGGTACAGGTGAAACCATGGAGAAGATATTTGAAAGTCATAGAGCCTAAAAAAGACACATTTGTAGGTGTAGATGTTCCAACAAAATTTTTTCTCCCACCAGCCTGCCACTCCCGATTTCATATCCCCAAGCCAGAGTTAAACCTGTTTCAGTTCAAATCAGCACAGTCATTTGGGCTGGCTTTCAAAGGTAGGCTCAGCAGGCAGACCTGTTCTCTTCCTTGAAGGGCAGCACCATGTTGAGTAGATCAAAACACAGCTGTCTTCTTTAGATTAGCCAGCCAGTTCCCATGGGAAGGCCTGGTCCAGACCTGTCCTTGCATCTAAACAAGCCTCCTAGCTGAGACATCCACCTTAGAAACCTCTCAGCTTCCTCTATAGAAAAGGAGTATCAGCATCTCAAACTAGCCAGAGACAGAGGATAAGAGACTGCTTGGGCAACGTATTTAGCACACACCTAACTCCAACCACCTGAACTTGATTAGGTGGGTATTCAAAACATCCATACACTTGCATATCTTGTTAAAGCAGCCTTTGAACCAGGAGAACAAGCTGACTCCTGAAGCACTAGTGATGTGGTGCGATGTCCAGGTTCCTCTAGCAAGGAACGTTTTGAAGAGAAAAGAATGGTTTAATGCCTTCCCCTCACCTGCATTTTACCCAGGCAGTGTGAACTGCTTTCCAGGTTTCATCTGCCTAGAAATCCTCGCAAGTTTCCTGCTTTTACTATTCAAGCTTGTCTACCACTGCTCTTCACTTTGAATGCAAATGAAGATCAGAAACAAAAGGGCTTTACAGCCTGTGTACCTCAAAGCACAGCTCAGCCCATGAATGTGTTATTGTGGTATCTTTAGCCATCTACTGCAATCACACTAAAGTATTTTAAAAAGTAGAGCTCAGTGTTGGTTTTTTCCCTCACTTGTTTCAAAACCAAAAAAGATGGAGGTATAGCCCCTCCCCATAGTGTTGCTCAGTGTATGAGACTTATCAGGGAACATAAAAGCCATCACAAGCTTTCACTCCCTGTATGCACAGAGGCTCTGTCCCTGCAAGCTGTATAGCAGGACGGTAAGTTACCAGAGGTTTGCAGTCAAGGCTTGTGAGAGCTTTGGGCATGATGACTTTCTCCAGGCTTCCATGTTCAAGGGTATCATGGAAAGTGCCACTGTGATCCCAGTAAGGTGATAGCGACCATGGGCAGCACAGGTAATCCAAGCCCTGGGTAAAGTCCTCTGCTTCTGGTACATCCCAGCATGGTCTTCAAGTTGGTTCCACCCACCAGATTAACCCACCCCAGCTGCTCAGCAGCACTTGCTCACTTGCAGGCTGTTGCTGCTAAACATGTGGAAAGTCAGGGTGGCTGCAAGGAAGTTTGGGAGCTGGGCTGGAAAGGCGGGATGTGAGGAAAAGATAGTAATAAAGGGTATGGGCTTGAGAGGTGCATGTGCAGGGAGGGGTACAGTCAGGGCGATGAGGGCCTGGGGTGGGGGGCTGGGGGTTTTGAGAGAGGGTGATGCTGGAGTAGACAAGAATGGGGTTCTTGGTCTCTATTGATTTAGTCTCTTAAGAATATTTGGACTCTGCCAGAAGGTTTTATTTTGATTTCCCAACATACAGGAGATGTAGCCTTTAAATCCTGCATAGGTTTCAGCATTGCAAAAGGCTAGTCTTGGATATAACTGCATCGGTTGTGCTAGGGAAGAATGTATTTCTGCAACCAGTGGGATGGGACATTAAGTGTGCTCATTTTCAAAATTAACCTGTTGGACCAGCATACTCATCTTGTAAGTGGTAAGGATTCTGAAGGTCAATCTTTATCCTCAAGGGCACTAGTACAGGCTGTACTGTCTTCCTCAGAGATACAGGGTATAACCTGGCCATCTGAATGCACTGGTAGGAAAGTCTAAGAGGCAGTTAAAGCTGGG
Source organism: Pandion haliaetus (assembly GCA_013401275.1). Taxonomy (NCBI): domain Eukaryota; kingdom Metazoa; phylum Chordata; class Aves; order Accipitriformes; family Pandionidae; genus Pandion; species Pandion haliaetus. The sequence goes on from VYZV01010830.1 coordinate 195,835, forward strand.
GGTAGATGTTGAATTTTAACTCCTGGCTGCAAACTACACGTGCTAAACCAAACATACTCCATTTGATCAAAAGCAACATATGTCACTTTGAGGCATTCAGTTTTCATTGAGAAAAAATGTTCATATCTAGCTGCAGGTGACATTTAAAAGACAGTCTAGTATTTTTAAATAACAGCAAAGAAGAGTATTTAAATATAAACCTTAAATGAAAATAAGGGTATTTGAGATTCATCACAAGAATTAACTAGCCCACAGCCATACCATTATTTCTAGAAGCTCCTCATGTGCATTTGGGTTGTACATTTATATACAAACAGAACTGCAGCCTGACCTCAGACAGATGTCACCATGTCCATGTGTAACTGAGATGAAGATGAATTAAATGAATGAATCTAAGGAAAGACTTCAAGTCAAAAAGTTGGGATAAGTGTTTAAGGATCTAGTGCTTTGTAGAAAAAATAATTTCTGCATGAAAACCTCTGTGATAGAAAAAAAAGAAAAACTGCATTTTGGCTGAAAATATTTTGATGTTCACATTTTTATACAAAAAAAAAAAAATTTCTACACGTATGTTCCACAAATGGGCAAATCATTAAGCACTTAACCAGTTGTTTGTTTTGAAGCACTTTAGATAATGTTCAACAGCTGTTTCTCTTGTCTGAAGGTTCTCAAACACCAAATGCCAATTTTTAAAAACCTTCACCTTTGAAAAAGAGCGAATGTTTATTTCAGGTCCCAGCCTCCGGATTCAGTATGGATCCCACGGTTTAAAGCAGATTTCAGAGAACAGTTTTGGATAAGAGAGTAACATGATGATTAGGAAATGGAAAAGCCCATTTTGGTGTGCTGACCCCTCCCATAGTGTGTTGCTTATGATTTGCACAATGTGCAAATGGAGAAAGAGACAATTATTCAGTTCCTGTTATCTGCTAACACCACCAACAAAAAAACCAAACTACGTGCTAAGATCCTTCTTTTATTGCTGTACTAATCAAGATGTGAAACTGAGAGATGAGCTACATATTACAGATGATCTTGTTGGACTGTACCATTTTATAAGGGCAAGGCGTGGGAGGATCTCAAGGGGAGAGAGAGAGAGAAAAAAAATCCTTCTTTTTACACAGTATGTGTCCAGTTTGCAAATGCCAAGATAATTCCAGTGGCAACAAGAGGGAGAATGTTTTCCATTTAGTAACATTTATTTCTGCATTCGGTATCAAGTACATAAGTGCAAATATTCAGAGTCCATAATTAAGTCCAGTAGGAACTACAGAGAATGTAATACAAATTGTAATAAATTTAACATGCTGGAACTTTCCAGTTACCATACATGTAAGTCAGCCTGTCAATCCCTTACGACAAAAGTACTGGGTTTTGTTTTGATTTTTTTGAGTTATACAAAACTGATTACCATAAGTACCGATTACTGTTTATTTAATTTGTGCTGGAAAACACTAAAACATCAGTCTACAATTCTATATAGTTAATAAAGATGAATCCAACCAGCAACCCAGTGACGTAGAAGCAATTTTAACTATTGCATCAGTGCGCTAAGCAGGAAAGCCCCTAGCCACATGTAACATTAAAAGTTATAGAAGCAATGCCAATAGAAGAAGGAAAAACACTAAAAAAATAAAATAAAAAGGTCAATATTATTTAGGCTCTCACCATCATGCACTTTATAAGCAACACAAAAAACCACATCTAGTACACTTTTCTCTTTACTATACTTTAGTGCTTGACACAAGTGATTGCAAATATTCTAAGTGCAGAAGCAGCAGGGGAAAAGCACTGCTTCTGAGTTTTATGTTTCTAAGATTACGGTGTTGAGAAAAAAAAGAATGATAAATTTGCAGTAAAGTGTAAGAACAGAGCTGTTTCACTCCAGATTCCCCTGTTATTCGCTACTGTAGTAGATGAATTCTTGATGTCTGCTTTACTCTGCCTTTCTCTTAGCACCTGGGATTTTAGCTTGAATCCTAGAAATAAGGAAAAAAAAAAAGAAGGATTATATGGTGAGGCAGCTATTCCATTCCAGCAGATCCCCACCTGGGGTCTTATCCAGGGGTAATCTGTAGCTTGCATTCAGTGTGTAGTCACAACACGTGGACTAGAGTCTAATAAAAAAAAAGCAGTGATGTCCATCTGTGTGTTCTTACAAGCCCTGAGTTGTAAATGGACCTGTTTTGGGTGGTTCATGTAACCATGGGATATGCTTAGTGATATTCTCCCCCGCTTCATTATTCTACCATGGTCTATTGTCTATTGGAAGCCAGGAATGAAGTTTAAACAAACAATTTTCAATACAAAATTTTAGTCCTGCCCAAGGCTAAGGGTTTTGCAGAATCACAGAAATATTGGCTGGAAAGGACCCCTGGAAGTCTTTGAATCAACTTCCTGCGTGAGGCAGGACTACTGCCAATGCTAAATCAGGTTGGCCATGACTTTGTCTTGCTGCATCTTGAAAACCTCCAAGGAAGGAGGTTCTGGCACCTTCCTGTGTAGCCTGTTCCAGTGCTGTCCTAATCTCCTAATGAAAAAGTTTCTCCTAATGTCCAACAGCAACCTCCTACACTGGATTTATGTTGCTGCTCCTTGTTATAACTTCTGCCACTATTGAGAAGAGTTTGGCTCTATCATCTTGTAACTTCCCATCAGGTACTTACAGGCTGCTATGAAATCACTCCTTAGCTCCCTCCTTGTCAGGCTAAACAAGCCCAGTTTCCTCAGCATCTCCTTATGGGTCACTTGCTGTCTGTACCTCACCATTTTGTAACCTTCCATTGGATACCTGTTATTCAGCCAACTTCTGCAAAGCCATGGATACAAACAGCTTAGATGTCTGGATCTACCTTCCAGACCAGCCATCCTGCTTCAGTAATTCTCAAGTTTCAAGAACTATGCTTAGACCCTCACTGTGTCCTTAGGGAACCCACAAAAGCTTTTGATCCAGGCAATGCATTATGAACTAGAGCAGACTGCCTCAAAAATTTCATCCAGGTCTTCTATCTGTTCCATGGTGGTTTGAAAAACTCAAGATGATGGTGCTTCTAGGTATTTTCTTTAACAGGGTGGTGTTCTAATTCCCCCTTTGTTCATTAATGGTATTATTAACTCTAAAGGACAGAGTCCCTGAAAGCAAAAACCCAGGCTTGGAGTGGTCAGTGGGGAAGGTAGCTAACACACTCCTTCCTGTTTGTCTTGGTGTCTTTGTATGGACGTCAGTCCCGGGTTGGGCTGCTCTGTACACAGCTCCCCCAAATGGCAGGAGAGGGGAGAGACGGCTGTAGAGTCACACCTCTGCCTTAGTCGATGCTTAGCTTAGAAGGCCTGTGTTTGTCCAGGGATCTGCCCTCCCGCAGTCTCTTACTTGCCAGGAGCTGGGGAGGACATTGTTCATAGGGCACCTTGTCCCTGGGACCACCCAGCTCTTAGCCACCCTCAGCGCGCCGCAATCTCACAGCAAGACTTCTGGTCAAACCTGCTACTGAACTCACTTTGCCACAACCGTGTTTATGTGGGTCCGCACAAGTCCCAAGTATTGATCAATCTGTGCCTGCAAACAGCAAAAGGAGACAGTCAATCAGGCATCAACAAGGCAGAACCACCCAGACACCTGAACCACACCGTGCGGACAGACTTACCTGGTACTTGTCATATACAACGGGGAGAGTAAACATAGACACCACAGCTGAGAAGAAAAAGAGCACACTGTTATATTCCTGCAGATCAGATTCCTCCAGAGAAGAGACCTACTTCAGTGACAAACACATATCATGCCACTTGGTCAGCTGATCCAACAGGGATCTTTGTATTAAAAATGAACTTTGCTCAAACCTCCCAAATATGGAATTTCCCATTGCTCTGCAAAACCATAAACCACAAATTAGTTCTAGCAGGAGGGACAACGTAACAGGAATAATGAATATTTACTGGAAAAGGAAATAAAGTTGATGGTTTAACTGTGGGAAGGCACAACAAAGATAGGCTGTTTTGTCTAAGTAGAAATCGCGAGGGAGTTAAAGTTAAAAATAGATTTTAAAAGAAATGATGATTTTTACCCATTATCAGAAGAGTCAGGCCATTGAAGAGGGCTCCCACGTAAGTCAGCAGCCACATTAGTACTGCAAACTAAATTAAAGATGGATCATTACATCACCTCCCGTGTCAGCATAAGAAGAAATTAGTTCACTTAACTAGCTAACATAATAGCACATTAGCCTTTTTTAACATGTAAGGGGAGTTGTTAAGTAAGGCACATTAGGAATTAGGTACTTTTTCTGGGAGTATAAACCCCATTCTCCGTTCTGCTGTTCACTGCTTCTCACTCTCTTAGCTGAGCTTTCATGTATATTTAGGGCTTAATTGCACACATTTAGGACTCTGCATTGAGCATGGCATATGCAGATTTCTGCATCCAATTTTGATGATGGCAGGGGTCATCCCACACAGGTTAATCACAGCCCCACAGTGATAATCCCAGTGACTGAAAACTCTTGAGGCTGGGAGATGGGTACATTTTTCTAAAAATCTTTAGTAATTTAGGAGCCTAACCCATGTCTGCTCTCTTAATGATCTTCCCTTTGCTCTGAAGAACACCTACTTGGGTTCTAGAGTGTGAGGCTGAAAACATTTAAATAATTACCTCAGCAGGGAGGGAAAGAAGACTTTCCTCCATAGCAGGGAATGCCACCATTAGAGGAAATCCAGATTAACAGAGGTATTAGAGGGGAACATACTATTTTGTGGCAAAGTCATAGAAAGCATAAGGCAGAGATGTTTCTAGAACTGCAGTGGAGCTAAGCTGGTCCTACAACGTTTATAACTCCTGTATTACGTATCAATAAATGCAGATTGCCAGACCTCTAAACTGCTGGAAGCAAGCAGTTTGGAAATCAAAAAGAAGAGCAACTTTTATATTTGGAGCTACACAAAACTTGGTTTTATGATGACACTATCAACAAGGGAAGCAGCACTTTGAAATGTAGATTGATCCTCTGGAGAGGGGTTAAAAATATTTAAAGCAATCCTACTTTTAAAGAATCCACGAGGTCTTGAACAAGAAAGAGTCTCCTCAGCTCTTTGACTGTGCTGTTGACGTATAGCTGGAGGCAGTCTGTGTATTTCTGAATCTGGTCCTGTGAAAGATTCATTTCCATCTCCAAGTAGGCTCTGCCAGAAATACAGGTTTAGTTACAAACCCAGGCAGGTTCACCTGCCGTTCACGCTCCTGCCTGTCTACCCCATCACTCCCTCCTCCCCAGACCTCATTTATTTGCACTGGAGCAATGTGTCCACCTTCCTGCAGGCACAGAGCCACCAGCACATGCTGTCTTTGCCTTGCATGACCCATCTCCCTGGGCAATTGCAGGCTGCACTGGGGCTGTTTGCCTCCAGCCTTGCCCTCTCCCCACACAGAGCCTGGTCTTGATGGGTTGTCTCTTTACTCCACACGAAGGGGGATGCAAATCCTAGCTGGGGGAGGGGGGGCGGCATTCCCCACAAACTTCTGTGCAACATTGCTGGTGCAGAAGAGGACATCTCCTCCAGCTGGCAGCCTCTGGAGAAACAAAAGCAGCTGTCTGGCCACGTATCACCTTCAGCAGTGATACTCTCTTCTCTCTCCTCCATCCCTCCACCTGCCCTGCACATCTGAGCTATGCCCATGTCGTGAGTCGCATCTCAGAACTGACCCAAGTAAAACAGAAATAGCAGCACCCCAACAAGATTTTTTTTCAGTGTGTGTGTTTGCAAACCAGACTGGTTCCATGACCTGGTTTACCAACTTGTTGGCACAGCAGAGGAGAAAGGATGACTGCTCTCCTGGAGCAAAGGACACTGGCATTGGCACCACCACCTAGGGTAATGGATTGCCACATCACAGCCAAGCAGTGCTGCAGAAAAGATAGAAATAGTTTCCCTCTATGCCCAAAAGAGTGTGCCCAGAAAGAATACTCTTCCTGTTGCAGAGATACTGTATTACCATTAGTTCTAATGAAACTCTTTTTCTCTGTTTGCTTAAAATTTTCTGGATCTTTTGAATTTCTGGAAAAAAATTCCCATGTGTCAGAGGATGATGGCTTTTGTGTTGTTTTTCTACTCCCAGGATCTGAGTCAATACAGCCTTACAGCTCTTGAGACACTGGACAACCGAAAAAATTATTTCCCCTGTTATGAGCAAGAAAAGAATTTTATAAAAAATTCAGTATAAAAGCAGCAGCTAAAGAAATGTGAATTGCCACTGGGAATTAATCCTTTGCAAGATAAACGGCCCCTGGCCATGACTGCAAAGCACTCACTTGAAGGGGTGGCCCTCATCCGTCTTCTGCACAGCCTGTAGGACCGATTTGTAGATTCTGAAGCTAATGGTGGCCGAGAGGCCAGCAAGGGCCAGGTAGGCCACGACGCTGACGACGCTGAACTGAGTCAGGGAGAAGAGCAGCAACAGGAGGCTGCCGAACACGATCCCTGTCTGCTTGATGTCACGCCAGTACAACAGGTCAATAGCTGGGGAGAGAAGACCAACATGTTAAAGACAGGAGCTGGAAGGGCATGGAGGATGGCCACTGCGATGCTCAGAGTCCTTGCAGGAGAGTAAAGGGAGAAGTGATGCTCCTGCTCACATCAGCATCAACAGGAACTCCTCAGCAGAAGCACTGAAGTGACTTCAGCAACACGCTGAGGAAACTGCAACCGGTGACCTACTCGAAATCCTTGTATTTCTTGCATCTGTGTCTGGGTTAGATAAGATGGATGAATATCTCCAACCACAGCACGGTAGGGTGCAGCAGCAAGGTAAATGCAAGCTGGGGTTTGCGTTGTTGCTAGGGTTGTATGGAAGTTTTCATCCTAGCTTGCACTTACTTACTTTGGAAACTCTGGATTGTTTCTTTGTCACAAGTCCAAATGCCAAATGCTTGATCAAAGCATTTTCAAGTTTTGGTTGTTGATAAATGAATGAGAAAGTTTGTGGTTAGCCACAATAAAGCACTTTCCCATTCAAAGTTTTGACAATATGATTTTGCTATTTCCTAAGTTTTGAGAAAGGAAAAGACTCCTGGTTTTACCAGTGCTTAATAGTTACATGGGTAGGAAACCATTTTTCAGATAGGACCTTAAAATACAGAATAAATCCCTTTTGCTACTCAAATCCAACCATCTCAGAAATATTTAAAAAAAAGCTTTCTGCTTGTTAGATAGCTTTCCTCGTCTAGATCCATGGGAGGTATTAGAACAAAGCAAGTGCATAAAACCATTTTAAACCAATATATTTTTACATTTGTAAAACAGTTAATTTTGACAGTGTTTTTCACCCAGTTCGTATAGTTTATTCCAACCCCTCCAGCAAACAATCTTACCATCAGGAATAGCCACTATAGAAGCAAAATTTTATGAAACGATTGCTGAATATCCAGTCCACAAAGGTGAATTTAATTTCTTTACACCGATAACCACTTTCTGAGAGGACTCTTCATCCAGCCAACGTACATGCTCATGACAATCTAAAAAAACCAGCTTTAATTTCTCACACCGCACAAGTCCTCATGAACAGCTTGAACACACCACCAGCCAAACAGATTTCATAGATGCCACTTGTCAAATCATTCTAAACAAAAAGTAAATTCAGGAAAACTGCAATCTGTCAAAAAAAATTTTCACAAATACAAAAAGAAACAAAATTAATCCAGCCTAGTAGTTCTTATCATCTAATCTCCAAAAATTGTGAGTCACCATGGCATGTTTGCCTTGAGTCAATGTGCTATATTACTCATTACTATTACACATATTAGCATTGCTTTTCAAAGTGGGCTTGAATGCAAAAATTGCTATTGTATTACTGAGCTGTTCTCTTCACGCAACATTCACATCCTACTATATTCTCCATTAATATACACAATATAATAACTCTTTCATATTTTTAAGTGCCAGCGTTCAGCACTGGACCTTGTGATCACGAGCATTCATGATCAGATCTATGGGCTGCATGGAAGCCAAGGGACAGGGGACCTTGGTGGTACATGCTGAGGTCCTGGGTGCTGACTTTACAAATCAGGGACCAGGCCAGCGTCTTTCCATATATATGCCCAGGTCTCCTTCCTGCAGAAACCTAGGGGCATGGACTAGGGAATGCTCCAAAATGCAGCTAGAGCATAGTCAGAGCATGCACCTATATTGGGGAGGTTAGCAGCAGAGCCAGCTGTATTGATGCAGGCAGCTGGAGCTCCACAAATTGCTTACAGTGTTGAGGTGCTGGAGTATGCGACTTGCAAACCATCCTTACAAAATGGCATCCAGAACACAAGTGTGCAGTTTTTACCATTTTTCATATTCTTTTTCAGTGAAGGCACTGTAAAATTCTGCAGCACAACACAGCAACTGGGGTGCTTTCACCAGAGAGCATTTGGACGGGAGGTGTTATTCTCAGCCTGATCATTTTTGTGCTTAAAAATTCCTCTGTCAGAGGACAGTATTGGAAATTTATGCAAATCTTACTTTTTGAGATACTTAAAAGTTTATATCACACAATACCTTCACATTAAATGAAATGAGCACAGCTGAGCTAGCTCAGGAAGCTGTACGTGGAACATCATCTACTGATGAAAGAAAAAGGCCACTCACCAGGGAAAACACTACCTGGAACACAGGTAGTAGACAGACAAACAAATGAAAGCTGAGCCAAAAAATGCAAAAGCCCACTTCAGTAGAGTTCCCTGAATCAATCCCAATTGATGGTAAGATCCAAGATGAGCAACTAAGCCCCCTCTCTTTCTTCCCAGGATGTTTTGACTCATATTCCTGCAGACTGGAAGTGGGCTGTATTCTCACATACAGACAGATGCCAAACTGCATTTTCTCATTCCCCTCAACAAGGAAGATGCTGAATGACTCAAGACAGACTTGACCAGGTGTGTATATATCCTGAAACTTGCCCCTTTCTGCCATGAAATGACTGGGATATTTACTAAGCTGTATCAGGTAAGGAAAGGCTTGACACAAATCAGAGCAAGATGGACAGAGGCCAAATGACACAGTTCTCGGGATATGTGCATGCGCGAGAGGAGATGAAAAGGCAGCTGGCCTCTTTCACCAGCCAAATGAGACCTGGGAGAGAGGGATCCTGTGTCTTTTAGACCTGAGGCAAATATTCCCATGTGCCTGGAAAAAATATGTGCCAACTGCTAGGTGGAAAATCTCAGCACAGAGGAGGGAGATATGAGCTGAATGATTTTTACGTGGCTGTCCCAGTGCCCAGGTCCAGCCTGGGAACACAACCCCCCCACCCAGAGCCTGCACTAGATCAGTTAGGATTTTCAAGGGCAGGAACCAAATCTGCCTTCTCCTTGTCTCCCTTGTAGGGACAGGGAGCTGTGGCACTGCTGCCGTGTACAGATGTTCAGGAGGGATTTGCTGCTCCCACAGCCATTCCTCTTCCTTTCCCTTAGAGAGAAGGCAGTGAGCCAAACCGCCTTGCAAAAGGCGGTGCAGGAGGGAGGTGAACCTCATGGCTCCTTGGACAGAGAAGGGTGAGAAGGAGAGTTCAGAGCTAGAGATCAGTGGTGACTTGTAGGGTCCAGCCATGGTCCATGGGCTTCCCTGGAGAAAGCACTTTTATTGCTGACAGGCCTCAGGGATTTGATCTGTATCAGTTCCCCTGGAATTTAGATGGTGCTGAAAACACCTGAGCTACACGCCAGAACCATGTTTGCTCCTTCAGTCGCAGCTTCAGTCACTTCAAAGGCTTTTTACATGAATAGAATAGAATAGAATAGAATAGAATAGAATAGAATAGAATAGAATAGAATAGAATAGACTATTCCAGTTGGAAGGGACCTACAACGATCATCTAGTCCAACTGCCTGACCAATTGAGGGCTGAACAAAAGTTAAAGCATGTTGACCACATCCCTAGGAAGCCTGTTCCAGTGTTTGACCACCCTCTCGGTAAAGAAAGGCTTCCTTACTGAGAGGGTGGTCAAATATATTTTTGTCCTACATTTCCTTACATAAACAAATCTCCCTTAAAAGCAGGCAGAGGCAGAGGCGCACTGGATGCAGAATCCCCTAGCTGGGATCCTTTGCCTGGCTTCCTCAAGGTGCCATTTTCTCCTGTAACCATTTACACCAGAGCAAAAGTACCTGTCATGTTGTTGTCTGGTGTTGTAAATAGATACCAAGGGGCAAAGGAATGAGAAATTTGCGCCTCCACCATCAGGTGAACCCAGAACCAGGTGCATCAACCCCCTCCACACCCTTTTTTTTATTCTGAATGGGAATGAAAATGAAAGCTGAGGTTGTCCGCCACATTTATATGTCTGCTTTGAGTTTCATCGCATCCTATATTCATATAGAACTGATTAAGATAGCAAAAAACTCCCTCAAACACTTGCTGACCCCATGGGTTTACTACCCTGCAACAGGTCACAAAATATAAATGGTGGCCTGAGTCTTTGATGACAGGTAGCTGCCTGTTCATGACTGCACCCCTTCCTTTGCACGCTGAAGAATGACCACCCAGGCTCAGACCAGCCTCCCCAGAACACAGGGACACAGTGAGTATGAGGATGGTGGGGCTGGGAGCTGAGCTGGAGCCGCACACCTTCACACACACACTTCTCTGCAGAGCCGCTTGCCAGCATGCGCTGGCCCCATGCTTGGCCGGGCTGAGACAGGCTTCAAGTCTGGCTCTTACATGGGCACAGCGTTTCCCAGATAAATTAAAGGAGAGGGGAACCCTCACAGTATGAGTTAATGACATAATAATTAAATGCTTTGGCCAATCCGTAGGGAAAGAAAAAAGATCCTAGTGTGGTGATGGGTCCTGCAAGTGCTGGGTGTGTTACAGACTGTGTGTGTGTGTGTGTGTGTGTGTGCACGGCGCTGCCCAGACCCAACTACAATGGCATGATTCTGAGCAATGCACGCTGAATATGCATGAAGCAGGAGGCTGGTGCCACGTGAGCCTGTCGATATGTGACGTGCATGCAATTGGACAGTGGGTCAATGTGCCTGGCTAAGCAAGATACACTTCTGAGAGCCAAAATGCCAACTTCAAACCACCTAAGGTTTGCAGCTAGGATTTGCAAACAGGGTTTGGAAAACAGGCACTGAAATCAGCCTCAGCTTCACTGAGGTTTGAGTTCCTTCTGTTTTGAAATCACAACTGTAAAATCCTGACCATGCCAATTAACATGCAGAAGCTGTTCAGCTGTAGCTTTCCATGATCTCCCTTTAGCCTCCTGGAAGGAGGGAAGCAGCATCAGTCACTTTGCACTCTTTCCAGTGCAGCACACCAGAGCTCTGGCTCATTTGTGGAAGTATAAAAGGACTCTGGGTTTTGCCAGAACTGCCTCAGACTCAAAAGCATTTGTATTTATTAAGGAGGACTTGCCAGCCATCTCTAAGACAGCAATGCTGCAGGTCACTGCAACTGCCCTTGAAGAATTTTTCTGGAGAAGCATGTCTGATGAGCTATTTAGCTGAAAGTATCGCCTGCCCATGCTTTTTAACTGACAGCAGAACTTGTAAAATGTTACTCAAGTAGCCTTCTGTTTGAAAGAAGAAGTTTTCAAGGGTGCCAAATCAGTGTCTCAGCTATACTTTATGGTATAACTTCATCTCATTAAACTAATGAGAGTCCTCCATTTGGGGCCAACCCTCAGGCTAATGATGCGCAAAGGTAAACTCTATGATAGAAGCAACCACTTGTTAATATGAGTAGCTGGTAAATACCCATGTTTGCAAAGCAAGCTAAAATTAACCTCACAAATGTAACAGCAGCAGCATGCAATGCTTGTGCCAGCAAGGAACTGCTCCTGAGTACAGTGCCTGAAATCTCTTCCAGCTCTCATCATGGCTTTCAGCAGAAAATGAGCCCGTTCCTCAGTATTTGGCATCAAAAAAGCCAAAAGACAGACCTGGGGGCTGGAAAGGGCAATGCTAGAGGCAAGGGGTGAACAACTCAAGACGGACGAGGTGGACTAAGTAGTGATGCTCCTTAATCCACTATCCTCGGGACCTGACGGAAACATGAGTACTGGGTTCTGGTGGCTTACGTGGTCCCCAGAAGCACCATAGTATGGGGCAGCTGCAGCCCAGTGCTCCTGAGTGGAGATCCCAGAGGGAGAATAGCAGATCCAAACCAACTTGTAGCTAAAATGTCCTCACACCTTCAGACTCCTGCATGGTTATGTTTTTGAAAAGGACTTTTGTAAGAGAAATGGGGATCTTCCCATCTCAAAGAAACATTTTAAGATGAAAATTAATGAAGATCAACTGAGTACAGAATGGACAATTCACATCTTCCACAGCTTCTTCCTCCCTTCCTCTGAAAACCACTGTTCTCTCCTTCTGATTTTGCAAGATTTTCCTCTGTTGCAACAACTGTATGAAAAATGAACATGCATTAAGCAGCATTTACATGGAAGTTAGTACAAAAATTGTGTGCAAAACCCTTGTATCCAGCCTTCAGATGAGGCCCATGGGCCTTGATGATTGAACAAAAGGTTGTATGCTCTTCAGCATACTAAAACCACCCTTGGATGTGATCAAGCTGCCCTCCCCACAATGGAGGTCCCACTGGGCCTCCTTAGGAGGTAAAATCAATGGGTCGTACAGCTTCATGCCCTATGTAATGTTAGTATTAATAAGAAGTGAGAAAAACCTGTCTACACACAGCCTTTAATTCTGTATACAGTGTAATACTATGACTTCATAAATATAAATGACTTCATAAGTTATTTCTCAGACCTACTGGAAGTGAAAAGATCAGGAAACTTGATTTAAGAAGGGCAATTTTGTTTATAGCATTGTCACAACAATATTTGACAACAAATGCAACAAAGCTGTAAGTCTTTGAATAGAAGTAAATATTGCTCACAGTCAAAGAAATTCTAGTTTGCAGCTTTAACCACAGGCTGCAGGACCAGGCTTTCCCTCTTCTCTCCAGTGAAGGATCCAATGTGGTCATTGCTGCCCTCCCCACAACAGATCTGATTCAAATGTAATACAGATGGATACACCATTTAATGAGCAGCCTGGTGCCTTCAGGAGACTGCTGCGATTAACAGCAGAGCCAAGACAGAATATCTGTGCTGTTTCATGAGGCATCTCTCCTTATCCTTTATCTCCAGCCTTGAGGGATCTCTCCATACTTCTACCTCTTGTACACACTTTGTCCATTAACTTCCTGTCCTCAGTTCAGCTTTGTATCTTTATCATTCACCTGCCCCAAGACTCAACTTGAAAGTTCAGACCTTTTTGGTTCCCGAACTCTGATGAGAGCAGACCTGGAATAGGACCAGAGAAAAGTAAAGTCTTGATACAGGATGGCCTCCACGTTATATCCTACTCCATCTGCAAGATCAAGATGTGAGCAAAAAAAGTATTGATTGATTGCCTTATGTGAGGCACCAGAGTGGGCTTGAGTAGACAGAAAAGGATTGGCAATAAAAAATCAGCCCTACAACCATGCCGCACACACATCTATTGTAGTATTTATTATTATTATTATTGTTGTTGTTGATATCATTTTCACATGAGAGATGCTCAAAGACCAGGATTTAACATAGTGGCAGGAGAAAGCTTCCTCCACACACGTCCTGTTCATCAAACCATATCACCACCTGCCTTGGCCAGTTTCTGTGGAGGATGTTACTGCTCTCACTTAAGTGAGCAGAAACCCAGGAGACCAAGCAGAGCCCCCGACTTGAGTCCCTGAATGCACATAATGCTATGGAAATGTTAAGATTTTCCTGAGATGCTCCTGGACCAGAGTATCAGACCTGGACCCTTCCTAACTCTATCCAAACATTTGAAAACTTGCAGATATTCAAAATAATGGCCCAGACCTATGGTATTCCTGAGAATTAAATATGACATGGAGAGAGTATCCCCTCTGATATAAAAAAAAAAAAAAAGCCTCACCAAAACTCACTTCCCAGAGGCCTAATGAAAGCAAAAGTAGCCCTCCAATGTTCCCTTCAGCTATTGCCCCCTCATCACCCTCTTGCTAGAGTTTAAATTACTCCTCAGGGAATATCTTAAAACAGTCTTACTTTTGGGGAATCTTCCCCTTGTTATGGCAATGAAAGAATATTGTTCATCTATTCTTAAAAGAAAAGGAAAAAAAATTACATTCAGACATGGCGCACCACGTGGGCAGAGCACATTTTGGCAGATCTATTGAAATCTCAGTGATTTTTTGATACCAACTAGGTCAAGGTGTTTGTTGGGATGGTGGCAGTCAAACAGTGTGAAGCTCATCTAAGAGAGTTTGTCCTCTAAGCTCTTGATCTTGCAGTCATATTGCCATCAACAGGAATGTGCTTGAGGAAGGATACAACTTCTGCAGCAGCAATGAAAAAATGGAAGCAGATCTGTAAGTGGAAACAAATTGTGACAAATTGCATTCAAATTTCACAGGAAATCAACTGTGAAATTAGGAAGTCTATTCCTCATAAGTTAGTATAGTTTTGTGAAACTACTAGCTAAATTGGTTACATCAGATGATGACTTGTTTCCAAGATTTTAACTCTACCAACATAAAAGCCAACTACTGGGATGGATCTTTAGCTGCTGAAAAGAGGGAGAACTCATTTGAGCAAGACAAGTGGATGCCACCTGAGAGTTCAGCCCACAATATTTTCAGGAAAGCACTGAAGGTACCAACTGACTGAAGTTATATTCTCATGATAATATCTGTAATTAGACAAATTTCAGAACTGTCAATAAGATTATAGATTAATAGCATGCATCCATATTATTGCCATTGAAATTCTTTCAGTCTTAAAGTGGGAAATGTTGCCATGAATAGTTGGTGTAGCTTCTCAGCACCCTTTGGAAACCAACTGATAGATCAATCATGCAAGGAAGCTGGTTCTCTGGAAACAGAGGCCAAGAAAATGCTACTCAGTAACTCCAGTCCCAATGGAGTTATGTCAGCTAGATGGATTTGATAAAGTCTGCAGTCCTTTTCCGCACTAAGTTTTATAATGTGGGTAATACTTAGAATAATTTCTATGAATGGTCACAGGCCTTTTTCTCTGGATCTTTCAGATGTTCTTTTTTAACAAGTCTTGCAGGAGGTTGAAACTGCAGGAACAAGCATGTCACTTATGACCACCCAAGAGCTGGCACATAGAAGAAACAGTGGAAGAGGGAATAGTCATGGGGACCAGTGTACTAACATCAAATAGCTCCATCAAGTTGGGGTGCAAAGACCTTGTAATCCAGAGAAACCTCTCCAGCAAGACATGGGGATGAGTCCTGCCGAGCTGGGCTGAGTCCTTGGGGAAGGCACATAGACCTGCTCCACCACCTGAATCTGGAGGCACTCCTCATCCAGCAGCTCCCCTCTGGAAGCTGCACGCTGTGATGCGTTATGCAGCTGGTGCTGGCCATAGGTTGTTACACGAAGGCCCACATCAACCAGCATGCCCAGAGACGTTTCTCTGCATGCTCATGCATTATGCATGGCTCCATTGCAGCCTACTTCAAATGCATCACCTTCCAATGCGAAAGATGACTTGGGTGTGGAAGCCAGCTGCAATTCCCCAAAGCTACCTATGATAATATTTTGAATGTAGCATATCCCCAGCAGGGGCGAATTACTCTCCCGCTCCCCCGAGGGGCTGTATCATGATCTACCATTGACATAATCATGCTATACCTGCAGGATGGGTAGGTAAAACACACTGCAATATTTTTAAACTTATGAAGCAGCATCAATTGCTTCATTGCAAGGAAAGTAACAGTACATCCATTTAGTGGGGCAAAGCCAAAGCTCCACCAAGTGTCCCTGCAGCTTCTCAAGATGCCCACCCAATTTTACACCAATTATAAATACTATAAGGGCAAACCAACGATACAGCTAGTTGCAGGTTTGATTGTTTATTGATTAAAACTTATGTTAACCTCAATGTTTTATCTCCATAATTTCAGTAAAGATATGCTCAGTATTTACTGAGGTTTATGTCTGCATCTGTTACGTTCACAGACATTTCCAGAGTTTTCAGAAAGGAACCATAATTCCATTCATTATGAAGCTGGCAAAATTATGCAACTCCAGGTTTGCACAAAATTGATATTCTGGGTTGAGAATGAATAATAGATATTAAAAGAATCAATGAATCAAATCTTTAGTTTTCATTATTCTGAATTTTAAATTTCTCCTATTTTATCTGGGACTGACCAAAGAATTTTGCCAACAGAAATAATATTCTATGACTTTTTCATGTTTTTCTGCAGTATCATTTTTGAATCATAAAGCAGCACCCAAGAAAAAGAAAAAAATATGCAAATGATGTGGAAGTGAGGCAAGTTATTTATTTTAGATGCGTTGATTTTTTCAGATCTGGGTTTTATTTCAAATTAGCATGGGACATACTGTGTCATTTAATTTTCAGCAAATCTACTGCAGCTTCAAAAAGGACAGCACAGAAGGAGGGAAAGCCCACTATTATTATTAATTATTAATTAAACAATAGCAGCATGCCCTTTGTTATTCCCATCTTTAATTTATGAAGAAATACTATTTTTTCTAATAGAGGGAAAATATTTAGTTTGCCTCTAAATACAGGTGTTTCAGCAATCTGACTCAGCAAATTAATGTTTTTATAAGGATCAGCAAAATATTCAGCCTTTTTGGAAAAAAAACAAACAAAAAATCCAAACCCCACCTAACAAGGAATTTTATCTGCAAAGCTCAGACGAAAAGACCCTGAAGTTTGGTTGTGGCTCTCCCATATAAGCTTAACGAATTGTGCAATCCTATAGAAAACACTAGCCCTTGATTAAGGCATGGAAAGCCAGAGCTGCTGGAGGCTGGCATTTAACAGGTGCATCTGTTTACTTTCCAGCTACTCATCTTTTTCAAAGAAACCCTCAGACCGTAAATGCAGTTAGGTACTGAATTAAGATTGCAAAAATATTGACCTCCCTAGAGACAAGTGTCTGTCTGAAAGGTCTCCCCTTGCCCTCCCCTCCCCCAAAAACAATGTAGGAAGGTTTTCTGGCTTCTGTTACATCGAGCTGCATTTATGAAACTATGTCTGCATGCATCCTGGACCCTTTAATGAGATGATGCTATAGAGCAATCTCTCTCCCAGGGACCCTCTTGTGAGCATCAACATTATGTACTCTCTATTCAGCATAAACATGCAGCTTAAAATTAAAAAATACACTCAAACAAAGCCTGCCCAAAGCAGACAGCAGTCTGCCCGGCAGGATCTGCCGCTAGCTTTTCTCCCTCTAATCTGCCCACCGAGCAGTGTCACAGAGACTGTCTTTTATCAAAACAAAGGCTGGATGCTGGCTGGGAAGTGTGAAGCTGACTAAAAATGGCTGAAAAGCTGTCCGAGGCACCCGGGAAGGTAGCCAGCCCCACCCAGCGCAGACACCGACCCGCTCAAAATAAGCTGAAAATAAACCCAAAAGGGAGATGCTATTGTTCCCCTCGCCTACTCGGCAGCAAGACAACATCATCACAATATTTTGCCCCGAACGGTTCAGCAGAGCGCTTGAAAGCACAATGAAGGGATTAATTTTTTTTTTTAAGCAATCCTACAGCAAAGTACGAAGTGGGTGGCAATGCCGCGACCGCCTTGGTGCTATCCCACTTCTTGCCAAAGCTGCGTTTTCTTTGTGTCGACGCTAGGCTAAGCCCTCACTACGGGTGTGTCCGTGGGCAGGATGCACCGAGGCACCCCACGCAACCGCCTCGAACTCGCGAGCCCGAGCAGGCACAAATTCACCGTCACCCGGCTTTCCTAAAGCCCGAAAGGTACGAAATCATGCCAGCAGCTGCCCGATGGAGAGAGTCAGGAATGAGAAACGGCACCGCTAACAGCAAGGGCGGATGCTTTGGGAATGAGCTGTAAGGTGGGAAGGAAGGTGCTGTATCCTGGATGCTTCTAGGGTGACAGCTGGAGACGGGAGAAATACATTCAAAGAACAGAATTAAGGGCTCTTTATCTTTCTTTGTTAAATTACCCCCAAAGAAAAGCTTCACGGGAGGGAGAGAAAACAGCATGCAAAGGCCCACAGGTGAACAATGCAAAAATGGATGGATCCTGCCTTTGCCTCCTCTGACATGCAGTCCTCCTAGCATGCAACACTAGAATAGATATAATACCCTGACATTTCCAGTTGCTCCAAAGACAGTCCATCTTGGTGGAATCGGCACTGGCTTGCATCTCGGAGAGCTGAGGAATTGCCGGTCCTTTCGTCGGAGGCACTGCGTTACCAGTCAGGCATTCCCGAGCATGGGTGGGTTAGCGGGTATCGCTCCCGTCTCCCCGCTCGGCTCTGGACTGATGCTGTAAGCAGCACAGGCGGAGGGGGGAGGGCATATTGTACGCGCTGCGGTCTCCACTGCAGCAAATCAGCAGTGTGATGTGGTTGCCCTAGGGAGCAGGCTCCTTTGAAAAGGGGATGCAGTCCCCTTTCAAATCAAAAGCTTGCGCTTGGCCGCTTAGCCTCCTAAGCCATCGAAATGGTTAAGGCAACCTGACGGCAAAAAATAAAAACAAATTGGGTGGTGGGGGGGGAACAGTGTTTCCTATGTGGCTGTATGGCTGTGACTATTCATGTTCCAGAAATTTCTTGCGAGTGATGAAATCCGGTGTTTTTTCATTTTTTTTGTGAGGGCCAAATTTCACCCAACCCCTCCAGGTTTTGATGCCCCCCTCTCCTCTGCCCAGCTGGGTGAGGTTGGGGAGCAGGCAGGAGAAAACCAAAGTCAGGATCCGACCCCAACAGAGCAACCCCCATTTTGCTATTTTTTTCAAAACTATTCCAGAAACAGAAGAAAATAGCGGAGTACCCACACCACCAGGGATCACCCTTCTCCCCCTGTAGGCATGAGCACCCGCACGCACAGGGTGGCCCCCCAGCCCCTCAGGCCAAGGCTTGCTACACCAGGATGCCAAGCACTGCAAGCTGCACCCAGGTTGGGAGCAGGAAGGGGGGGGGGGGCGGAATATGAGCACTGCCTCCTCTCGCTGCTCAAAATGCTGCATAAACCAGGATCTGAGGTGCAAGAGTGCAGGTATACAGGACAATTTGTGAAAAAGCATGTGCTCTCAGTAGCAGACCACTAATGGCTGAATTTTATTTAACACCAGCCTCAACAGTCCTCCTCCAGGTAAGATACTGCCCTTGCCTCAGTTTCCCCATCAACAAACCACTATAAGTAACCTCACAGAGATGACATAACTAAGCAATGGCCACACAATACTTGGTAAATAGTCGGAAGGAAAATGCTTTATATCCACCCAACCTATTTGCCTTTTCAGATTTTGGAGAGTGGGGTGGTTATTAATCACAAAGAAACTCCCCCAAAAGTCACCCCATTTCACTGAAGAGCGATGTGAGATACAGCGTATCAGTCTTGGTCCAGTCATTGTTGGCAGAACGATCCCATCTGGGGACCTCTTGGTTCTGAGGCTGTATTTAATCTTTTCGATCATGCTAGTTTATGAAATAATTTTCCTTTAGCCATGTTATAATGAGTTTAGCTTTTTTATACGGAAACAGACACAGACATAGTGGGTCACATACACACCAGCATGGGGAACAGAGTTTGAACCTCTCTGCTCTTTTGGCTCCAAAATCAAACAGTCTTTAGTGCCTGAGTTAACAGAGTTCTCCAACTGGCAGTAGTAGGTCACTTATCCTTCCCCCAGGTAACTCATCTCACAGAAGAAAGCCAAAATTTAAGGAGATATTCACCACAGTGTGATCTTAACCTTTACCTAGGAAACTCTGCTGGGATTATGGAAGCCAACAGCTATTGTTCATGTTTCAAAACCATCTTTGAAATCCCCCAAAAGACTTGCTTAGGCTTGAATCCAGCATCTTCAGTCCCCTAACAGGGAAATAATTAACTAATTGGTGCAGAACCGGCTTCAGCTGTCATTGCATGTAGTAAGTTAAATCATCTACAAACAACGTTACAAGTCTTGATTTTGTGTTCTTCTGGGCTTTGTTAAAAAAAGGAAGAAACAGGTTGGTAAGGGATGATTTCTCAGCATGGACTGATTGGTTTAGACACTTTGCAAGAGCAGAAAATATCCCTATTGATACATTTTGCCCTGCACAGTTTGCAGCTCTGCGATGGGGTTCCCAGCACTAACCCATGAGATATTTACAAGCAGTGTATATAAAACAGAGACATCATTCACATTAAATTCTTAAATCCTGGAGTCCCTGAAAAAAAGCCAGAGACCTGAAACTTAGTGCACCAGTGAAACTCGTGGCTATTGGGCACATACCACCAGCAACACAGCAGTGAGAAGGCACAAAATCTCTGCTTAGTCTCACTGTAACACACATTTCTCAGTCAGGTATAAAAGACAAATGCCCTTTGGAAAGAAGAGTGCTCCATGTGCATTTAACATCCCAGTGTTGTATGAAACAGTGATGATTTCTCCTTTCCTTCATTGTTGGTAGGGATTTTCTTGGCCCAGACTTCAGGTCTCCATCTCCTTCCCCAGGCTTCCAAAATGAACCATACCGTCACTTTTCCTGCTTAAATTCTTACTTCCCTTTGGAAGAGTGTCTCTTCAGTCCTGGCCCATGTGAATGGACTGTCCAGAGCTACTTCCAGAGCTATTTTAACTCATGGGCACCAAAACCCATCACTTTACCAGCAGTAACAAGAACAATGCATTTGTGTCAGAAACAGAACTGGACTGGAGCTGTGAGATTAACATACTTAGAAAATGCAAATGGGCTAAAAAGGTCTTCCAGCGTGCACTCACTTATCACAGGAACCAAGTCAGGTGAGGGACAGAGGCAGCGCCTGGCATTAACTCTGTATGTCTGTCTACACAGATGTGCATGAACAGTTTAACAAAATCGCGATCAGCACAGTGTGGATCCAGGACTAAAATGGCAATTGATAAAAAATGCATTTCTACAATGAGAATTTAAATTATGCATTCAGTAAGTAGTGAGCCAGAATTAGGACTAAGCAGTTGGCCATCAATAGACTGAGGGTGAGAACTACTTTGCAACAGAACTAAACCAGGATCACCAATTAAACATTTACTGAGCAGACTGGAAGGCACAAATAAGTATAGCACTGCCTGGACCTTAAAAACATGCACAGGTCAGAGATCTTGGCATCAACCGCAGGATACTGCAGTGTTGGAGGAGAGCTTTCCTGTGATCATGAATAGAAGCAGGATTAAAAGCAGTAAGTGGAATTTGCTTCCCTTCCCTTCAGAGCACTGTCCACGGGAAGCCTTATTCTGCTGCAGGGTGTTACTGAAATGATTACAGATCTTAAGATGTTTTACTGAGGTCACCTAAAGCTCAATGTTGATGGCACAGCCACAAGCCAAGGGGGCTTATCACTATTTGCCTGTTAAGTAGCTCTGCTGGAGATAATGACCCATGTATGTAGGACATGTGGGGTAAGGACTCAGTTCAGCCCATTCTAATCTCCCACCGAGGAAATCTCTGGCCAAGTTAACACATGAGTAGGGTATTGCTGTCTGCCTCACTTCCTTCCACCCCTCCAACCCCAGCAGGGATTGCTGGATGAGGTGCAGACTGCAGCTCAGCAAAGGACATGGGCACCCTGCCATGGTGTATGGGACACCACGGTTGTGCTGCTTACAGGGACACAACAAGTCCTGCATCAGGACTAACTCTCCAGCCCTACCTTGCTTCCCTCTGAAGGTTCTCCCACTTCCATGGTGACTCAGCCTGCCTGTGCACAGCTGACAAGCTCTGATGAGGTCAGAGTTAGCAACATTTAAGGCTTTTTTGGGTAAATATACTTGAATTGACGTAACAGTCCGTAAGAGCTCAGAACTACCCTCTGTTCTACCATGGGAAGGATCACACATGGCCCTAAACTTCAGGGCTGTCCCTTAATAATCCTGCTGGAGGGCAGGGTGGAAATCAGCATTGGTTTCAAAGAATATCTAATGATAACATATTCAAAGATAGAGCTGAAATCTGTTGCCAGTTCTGCTCTAAGTGCAGTGACTTTGAAGATGCTTTGGACTGATTATGCTTTTCAGAACAGCACTCTGCATCACTCCGCCGGAACGCATCGTGGGACACATTGAGGGCAGTGCCAGATCTGCAACGTGGTGCTGTAAGATCCTGACATTTAGCACTTTAGGAAAACAATAGCATTAAGGGAGATCATTGGGTTTTTCTTCTAAGCTAATTTGTTGTTAGCATTAGCAACAAAAATAGAGGGGATGCTATTTTAAAAGTTGCATTAATATGTCTCGAAGCTCTAAAGAGCAATGGGGAATTTTTGCCTGAGTACTCCAAGCCAAGGGCAGACAGCAATTACATTTTCATGAGGTGGCTGTCAATAGCAGAGGGAAGGGCCAGATCCTGGCTCTGCTCTCGTCCTTCCCGCTGTCTTGCACTCACTCTTGCATGTTTTCTGGGCTGCAGAACTGCTCACAGGCAGCCCAGGTGGAAAGGCCATGAGCTGGGAGATGCTGATGGCTATTTCAGGTCCATCACTATTCACAGTATAGGTGGTACATAGACAGCTCTGTCCTTCCTGTCTTTTGCCCCAGATGTTTGATATTTTCTCTTAGGAGAGGTCAGGCAGTGATGAATTACTTATTTTCTCAGGTCTTTAGACCACAAAAGCAACAAATAAGCTGGTAAAAAAGACAATATGGTCTTAAACTGGTGCAATTTAAGTCTGGAGCTAAATGCTCATAACAAAAGAAACCTCATGTCTCGGCATGCCACATTGTGTTCCAGCTTCCCTGTGGTTTCTTTTAGAAGTCTTGAAATGCCTGGATTTATCAGGGTTTTTTTAAATCATCAGTCAAAATATTTGGGTTGTTCACAAGGGCAAGAAGTGTGTCCTGAGATGTGTTGCTAAGCTTCTGCTCTGCTGCCTCTGTTTTGCTTTCTGCTCAGCAGAACTGTTCTTCATGCCCATTTTTGCTCAAAGCTGAGATTATCTTAAGGTCTTCAGCAACAACCATGTGACATGAATCAAATGAGTGGGTGAAAGAATCAGGTGAGACACACTTTGCACTTGCTTCCCTCCCTGGGAATGAGGTGGCCTTTCCTTGAATCCTAGTAAATGAGCCATGTGGGGGGAAGTCCGATTTGATGCTATTGTTGAGAAACAATTTTAAGTTTTGGTTTTTGAACCACTGATGTGCAGTCCCTCAGCAAATTTGGCACAGATCCTCTTCAGTGGCCATCCTGGAGATGGCTGGCACTTCTGCAGTGCCATTTGAGCTCACTGACTACTGCAGGCAACAGCACGTCTAAAACATAAGAATCAGTTTTGATTTACTCCTGGCTCTTCAGCAGTGGATAATTTCTCTTGGTTCTTTAATGTTATTTTTGAACTGTGAGGATCATAAAAATGAAGGTTCTATTCCTGCCATTGACCTAGAAAAGTCTTTTGATTCTTTCCAGTGGGACTACTTTTTTCAGTTGCTGGGAACCTTAAAATCGGGTGTTTCTCTCCTGTGGGGGAGGTAGTTGGTACATCTTCATTCCTCCTTTAAGATTTGATCAGCAACACTGATGAGACCCTAAAACTCTGGCTGACCTACTGCATTCCCCCATTACAGTGGGCTGTTATGGCGCTTGCAGCCTACCCCCATTTTCAAGCCTGTCACTTTTAAGCCTGTGCTGCTAAATTTTTCTCTCTTACAGCATTGCTGGTGCTGCAGCTGGCATTATTAATTCCATTTCATTAACTGATCTTTCTAATGGACTGGAAGACAAAAGAGAAGACAGTCCTGAGACCACAGCATGGCTGGGCCTCAGGAGATCTATGTTCAGTCCTTGCCTCTGCCACAGGCTTTCTATGTGACCTTGGGAATCATCTCTCTTAGGTCTCTGGGTCTGCTTGGTCTATTTAAATTTGGGGCATCTTGTGCTTTTTAAGCTTTATTTCTGCAGCACCCAGCACAACATCTGCTGCTCTAGCAAATGAGCCTCACTCATTTTTGCAGTACAACTTGGAGGCTGGTGTTACTGACTGTCATTCTTGGACCAGTGGAGATCAAGATTGTAAAGATGAACTGGGATTGCATTGCTCTTGGAAATGGTGAAATCCTGCCTGGTGCTGTGCAAGGATGCTGGGGGACAGAGAAGTCTCCTCTTTGGCCAAGCATGCCCAGAAGAGATGAAGAAGACACACTTTTAGCAAATTCTCAAAGCAAGGTCTGGCAGCTAGTGCCTGAGCTGGGGAAATGAGGCCTGCACTTTGCCACATGAGTGTGCCACAAGCCACCAGGGACCCTGTCCCTCCCTTGGCAAGGTCCTGTGCTGGGAGCGGAGGAGGTGGCCCCGGAGCAGCTCACCTCATTGGCTCTCCCCCTGTTCTGCTGGCACACTGCAGAGCAGGTACAGCCCCTCCAAGCTGCTTTGCTGGGAGTAGGAGGCAGTAAGAGGCAGAAATAAGAGTGTGAGCAGGACCATGCCAGTACAAGCATGCAGGCATGTGGCGTGGTGGTGCACAGAGTGAGCCGTGCCCCAGGCAGGCAGCCCTTCTGCAAGCTCAGGCAAAGTGCCACACTAACGCAGCTCTGCTGCACAGCAGCACTAGACAGGTCCTGCCCAGTCAAGTCCTTCCCTTTGGTCCTCTGCACATCCAGGTCCAGGGGTGAGGCAGCTCTGGTGCAACCCCCAGAAAACGTGCCCACAGAAGTGCCTGAAGCCTTGCTTCCAGCTTACAGGGGACGCCCCTCACTCCTGCCCAACTGGGATCAGGCTCAAGTTTTGAAGCTCCAGGTGCTGATTCAGGGGCTGGGATGCTCTGTCCAAGTGCAAAATGCAACTACAAATTGTGCAAATGTGGCTGCAAATTGAACAGCCTGCAGGCAGAGGCTCAGGAGACTGAGGTTTCATTTGCAGCAGTGCCACAAGCCCTTAATTCAGGTTGGGATTTTCATAAGTAGCCAGGGGTGCTTGCAAATGAGCTGTGGTTTGCAGGGTTTCTGCTGGCTCCTCTGCTCCTGTACCCAGCACTCTTCCTGCCCGCCCAAACCAGGTGGGTGGGAGAAGGTGCAGAAAGACTTACCGCAGACCAGGCCCCTTTCCCCAGCCCCTGTTCCCCTAAAAAAGTAATTTCCTTTGGGGAAGGGAATCACCCAGCTTGCCCTGAGCTGCTCACCCCTCTGCATCATGCTGGAGAGCTGCTTTGAGCATCTCGGCATGGACATCTTTGCATCCCCCACCACTGTCCCCACCCCACTGCACAGGAGGCCGGGAGGATAAATGCATTAGTGGCGGAGGTGTGCAGATGCTGTGGCCATGCACGCACTGGCTCAACTGACACACAATTGTCATAGCAACCCCAGCTTTCCCTGGAAAACAGCAACAGATCACTAATACACAGCCGGATGCAATAGCCACAACTGCCTGCTCCATGGATGCGAGATACCTGGGTACCAAAACACTCTGCAAAAGGAGGGATGGCACTCACTGAGCCACAGCTCTAGATTATACTTGGGCTGGGAAGTCAGATGCTAATATGGAAAAATCTCAGCTGAGTTTGCAGAGGAAGAGGGGACAGGTTGGGCAGAGGCAGGTTGGAAGTGCCCCCTCCTGCCCTGAGCAAATGCAACCGTATGGTGCTTGCAAAGGTGATGGAGGAGGCAGAGAGTGTGGCTGCTTATTGCGGCAATGCTAACAGTGCTGTGTGGCATGAAGGGCTGATGAATGAGGAATGTGTTAGTACTGTCCAAGGGGAAAAAAAAAAAAAAAAAAAAAGGGGAAATGAAGGACATAAAATACTGGTGTGTAAGACAGGAATGTCAGTGCAAGGCTGTGGGAGGGCGAAAGCAAAGAGAATATGAGCAGGACCCTGGTAAGAGCCAATATGAGCACTGGCTAGAGAAACACTTTGGACAGTAAAGCAGCACTCTGATTTTTAAATGTTATTGTGGGCCTCTAGAGTAATTAGAAGAATTAGATCAGGAAATGATGTGCCAGAAGTGTTGCCTGGAAAGTGGTCAGAGTTGTGTTTGCTGGTGAAGTGAGCAGGGAAAATGGTTTTGTGGGGTGTTTTAGGACATTGGCTGGAAGAAGAGCTACACAGAAAAGCAGTGAAGGTTTGAGTATTGGTAGAGCTGGCCCTGCCCTGGCACATCGCCTCACATGGGGCAGAGGGAAGAAGCAAGGATGGACCATATGGATATATCTTATGGAAGATACCATGAGCAAGGTCAAGCAAGCTTCCAGCATCAAATCAGCAAAATATGCAATGAAAATCCATACCCTGGAGCCAGCTCATTAGGAACTTAACATCAATCATCCCTAAAACTAGGTATCTTAAACATACAGATGCAAAATGAGGAAAAAGAGAAGAAAAGAATGCAGAACCCAGATAAACCCACTGAATTTGTGGAAAAGGGTTTCTCCCTGAAACACAGATTCTATCTCTGAGTACTTGAATACTCGCTCCCCCTCTCTGCACACAATGAGAAAGTCCTGATTTGGATGCTGACGTCGAGGATCTGAGAAAAGACAATTCCATTTCCCATTCTAAAGGCCAAAGGATTAAAGATAGATCAGCAAAACTATTTCACATTTACAAAACCAAAGTAAAAGGCCTAAGGAATTCAGATTTCCCTGACGATATCGTTAAACATCACAAGCCACATTTTCCTGATTGCTTCTGCAAAGGAATGATAGCTCTCTATTCTGGGATGAGCATGAATATATAATAGGAGGTATAGATTGGATTTGAATATATATATATGTAAAATGGAATTATTTTGCCACCTTTATCAATTAATAAGCAGCATGAAAGTTCACTGAACAAGGGAAAATGTTTTCCTTATATCACAGTACATTTAACTACTCTGCTTCAATAATGGATAGCATGCATGTATGGTAGAAGTAGCAGTAATTTCAGAGTAACAGTAACAGTGTAGATTTGCAGAGATACAGAACTAGCTGTTATCCCAGAGCACTGCACATGAACAATGCGAGGTGGAAGAACAGCATACTACATTTTCTGCATGAATAGTGAATTCCATTGCAACAGGTTTGGCTTTTGCAGAAACTAGGGAATTCCAAAAAGAATAGTAAAATAGGTCTGGGCAAGCTTTGCAAAAGGTCTTCAGGGATTTCTGAGCTGCTTTCCCCAAGTGTTTCACTCCTTGCAAACATTTTAGTACATGGAGCTTTGCTGAAACTCCCTGACTGAGACAGGTACCACCATATACCCCTTTGTACTGTATCAGACACCTCATTCTAAATAAAAACATCCAGAGACAAAAGCACGATATCCCTGTGTCCCATCTAAGGCTCTTGCATTTCATATGGCAGATAATTAATTTCTTGCAAATGAATCAGAGATAAAACATAATGGCATGACATTAAATTTAAATTATGATAAATTCAAGAAAACTATAATATTTGTATATGCAAATAAAACAAACCCAAACCCCAAAATCAAATACTGTGTTTTGTTTTGGATGAACCTCATCTTTCACAGGTATGGTGGATGTGATCAGCCATTGCTGAATGCCAAGCAGGTCTCTGAGTCCTGCTGGTCCTCAGCACTGGCAGGTCTGGGCTTTGGAAACCTCTGCCTCTGAGTACCCCCAGCTTGAAGCCGAGAGGCATCAGCCCTCTCTGGGTTAGGATATCTAGTACTGGGGGCCAGAAGAGATTGTACTTAATTTTGGAAAGAGAAGCTCCTACCTTTTCCAAAACACTTGCTTTTTAGTTGTGCTTTTTTTTCTCCTTTTTTTCCCCAGGTTGTCTGACTTTTAAAGTGATCAAAGTTTCCTGTGAACCACAGCTTCCAAGTTTCAGATAAATATAGCCATGCTGCTCTGCATTTGTTTGTTTTCCTCAGGTTGCAAACCTGCAGTCGAGACCTACTTATTTTGTAGCAGGGAGAGCTGCTGCTTGTCACCATGTGCTTCAGCAAACGGGGAGAAGAACAGCCCCACGCACAGGGTGCAGCTCCGCACTGCTCACAACATGGGGTTCAATCCTGTTCTGGCAACTCGGAGCAAACTAACCAGCAGCCCCTATGCTGGCTCGAGGAGCCAGAGCAACCCTGGAGCAGGCAAAAAGCAAAAGGAGGCGTGATGCACAGAGACAGGCTGCTTATAGGGGTGCACAGAGGCGATGATGGAGATGGTTGATGCTGAGCGTTGTGACATGCCCAGCCCACTCTGGCACACTGAGACAACACTCAGCCCTTGGAGACACGGAGAAACCACATGCCAGGGCAGGAAGGTCCTGGCCCCGCCTTCCTTGCCCACCCATGCATACCCACTCAGCACAGTACAATTTATTTTGGCCTCCCCACTAGCTGGGAAGTAAACATGGCAATTACTTTGCACATCTGAAGTGTCAGAACCCTTCAGCACATTTCCCTGAAGCTAAATAATTAATGAAGGGCTCCGATTAGTGTGAATCTTGTGGAATCATCAGACAGTGCGGAGTGACATTTATTTTTACCTCTCAATGCCTGAGATGGGGCTTTGTTAAGAGGCCAAGGATGGATGAGCTTCCCGGCTGCTGAAATAGGAGGTGGTCTTGCAGCCAAAAGGGCTTGGCTTGGGGTTTATTTTGGAAAAGAAGCTTTCTGCCTTGCTTTGTGCTTAGGCTGCCACAGACAGAAGCAGCCTTCAAAATTTGAATGCTTTGCAAGTGATGGAGAATAAATGCAGGAAAGACATACCACATAAGTAGCACCCAGCAACTCATTCACCTCAGTGCCTTGTTAGAGGCACCACAACTAAGAGGCTTTTTTCCCCTCTCACCAACAAACAGGGGTCAAGTAGAAGATACTGGGTGTGCAGCTGCCGGGGTGAGGCTCAGATCCTGCAAACCAGACCACCACAGCAGGACCTGGTTCCCACAGCAGGACCAGGCCCCGTGGAGCCATGCCTTCAGCAGTGGGTTTCCCCCTTGGCCCCCAGTGGCAGAGCAAGCTGGTGTCCCTGTGGCATGAGAGTCCTTCTAGCAAGAGGCTGCTGCATGGGAGATGCAGGAGGAGCTGGTGGCTGTCACTTAAGGTCCATTTTCTCTTACATGTTCTTTCTTTCTGAATCAGTTCCCCATACAAAACATGCCAGCCACTCAAAAAGCTGTACTGAGCCCTGCCTATACCATGCAGGTCTGTGTGAACCACTGCCCTTTCCCCAGCCCACCCTCATTTTGCCCTCAGACTGCAAATAATCTCTTTTTTACCATGACCAAAGGAGGAGAGAGGCTTCCCAGCAGACACATGAGCAAATTGGTTATCTTTGGGGTCCCGAAGGGCAGAGGAGGAGATGAAGGTATAGCAAAGGGATTACATTAAAGCTGAACTCTCCTGACCCCAAATGCCAGGGCCATAACAACACCAGCTCCAAAACCCACTGTCCCTCCCCTGCCTCATGCATTTCACTTCTGAGCAGCAAAGGGGCATGTTCACATGCTCAGGGAGGACGCTTTCAACCCCTGCAGCAACACCCATCAGGCACTTCGAAAAGCTGCCTCTCCCTAAAGGGATTTCCTCCTCATCCAGAGTTTTGTACCAACAGGAGGTAAAGGACTCCTTGCAAGGAAAAGCAAATATTTTGGAAATCATGTACTTTAAGTCTATGCCCAGTTTTACCTCATCCAACACGTGTTTCCATGGAAGCAGAGGAGGAAATGGGCAGCCTGTGGCTACAAATCACAGCTATCTCGCTGCCTGCTCCTGAGTCTGAAGAGACAAATGGATTGTTAAAAATAAAACTGAAATTTAAAAAATCCCTTTTGATAGTAGATATCTGATATTTAGTGCTGCAAAGTTGGTTTTAGGGACCAGGGCCCAAGCGTATCATGGCTGAATGAAACCAAACTTGGGCTCATTCTCAGAGAAAACGGACTATGCGCTGAATAAAATGATTTGTGTTATTTTGTTGATCACATTGGTGTGGTGATTGTGTGAGCACAGAGAATGACAGCACAGCACACAAAGGGAGTTATGTAAACGGATTAAAAAGATGTTTTCAGCATGGTTTGGAGGAGTGTATTGCAGAGAGAGACCAAAACAAGGATGGTTTAGGAAATATGTATTGTTTAGGAAAATGGAAGGTTTATCTGTTGATCCAAACATAGTTCTGATCCCAGGAGTGAGTCTCCTGGGGTCAGTCTGTCTGTCAGTCAGTTGCTCTTATCAATATGTCCTTTGAGCAGAAACTTCTTTTTTACTATAACTACAAAGTTTTCCTGGCCTTAAACTATCATCTTGAGGCACCACCACATTCAAACAAAACATGCAGTTCCTAACAGCTTGCAAGCATGTTGCAAATACGTCTTGCTGCTGACCCAGGCACATTTCACTGGGAGTAATTACCATATATCCTCAGGTCAGAGCTGCCTCTTACCCAAAATGTTGCACTCAGCGACTCAAACACAGCCGCTCCATACAGCTGCTCTCAAGCGACTGAGCTGGATCTACCCAGTCACCTCATGCCAGCTCCCAGCAAGGTAGCAGGGCTGATATATGTGCAGCCATTACATGAGCAAATGCAAAATGTTCTTCCTGCATTTATCCACCCTCAGAAAAATATATATCTGTTTTACAGCAGCTTGCATTCTCCCAAAAGGCAGCAGAATTTCTCATCACTAGATTGTTTTTTTTCTCTCTTGACTACTGTGCAAGAAAAATTAGGCACACTTATAAAAACTGCCAATTAGAAAATATAGTTGCAGGCTCTAGTGAGTTAAAAACCTGGAGTTTTTAGTGCTTGTGAGATTTCCTCCCCACAGCTCTGTGTAATGGATTTGGAGCTGTTCTTTATAGCTGCCTGAACGCTGAATTACTGAATACCGTGATCAATACTGTATTGAATACCGATACCTATGATCTAATGACAGCTCTGTGTGCATCTATTACTTAAGTTTAGTAGATAGATTTCAGGGGTAGAACAGCAAAAATTGAAAGAATGGGTCAAATCAACTTGAGTTTGTTAGATTGTGAACAGGGAAACATATGAGATGAAAATATATCTATTGGGGAAAATGTAGCTTGGACCAGAACTGACCCTATTTCCACAGCCTGCAAAGGTCCCAGACAACTCTATACCAGCAAATCCCAATGAGCAAATGGCACTATCACCAAAGGTATCATTTTTGCCTTTTTTAGCCTATGAAATTAATTGCTAAAAGGGGGTTCAAGCCAGAAGACCCAGAGCGGGAAGGGTCCTGCAAAGGCTTTTATGCACAGGCTGGAGGCAAAGTCTGCAGTGGCGCCAACTACCAGCATCGTGGCAGGACCTGCAGGGAGTAGGAAACCACTGGTTTAGTTTTCATCTCTGGTTAGTGCTTGGTTTCTTTCTTCAGCCCACCAACAGGAATTGCCTGGTGGTACTGGTTGGTACCATGAACTGGAATAATCCAGGATTTCTTCCTTTTCTAAAAATATGGACATCAAATCGTAATAGTGATTTGTGACTCGTTTCTACCTATGCCACTGATGACTGAGCCATTGAGTGTCCACTGGGCCCCATGGCTTGAAGGCGAAAGGCTCCTGTATCCCATTCCCAACCCTGAGCCCACGAGGACAAGACTCTGCAAGTTTTACAAACATGTAACTTGGCAAAGGAAGAAAGTGCACCTAAATTCTTGGACCAACTAGGAATGAACTGGGAGGTGAGTGAAAAACTTAATGCAGATGACTCTGGAGGACATCAGAAAAGTATTTGCCTCTAGACAGTGTGGGATATTGATCTGCAGAGTCACATAGCAGCACACGCTGGACAGGAAGCATCCCAAATGCATCAGAAATTTGCTGAGGGAAAGGGAGAAAGCTGTCAATAAACTCAAGCAGTGTGGCAAAGAGGAAGGAGGAGGCTAGCAGGACAGCTAGCGCTGGAGCCATGGGTGTTTAGCTCGTGCTGTGTATCAGTGACCTTGAGAGTGATGCCATTATCTAATGATGCCAAATTGTAGGAGGCACAGAACAAATTAATTACAAATGGGAGATTAGGTTTACAGTCTGATAAGCAGCTCATGGAGTTCAGTGAAGAGAAGTTTTAATGAGATTAAGTGACAAAGCCATCACTTAGAAGAAAGCATTAAACAGACTACAGACAAGGAGAAAGAACTGGGGGCGAAGGCAGAGAACTATTAAAACCATCTGTGTTATTAAAAGCGTAAACAAGGCCTGTGCCTCTCAGGGAGAAATGGAGATGATAGTAAGGCATGCTGGCACTGCCAGTGGGAACTCTTCCCTTGAACGTTTCATACGCAGCATCTGAGTCAGGCTTGGGGGCATATTGATGGAGCACAGCAAGGGAAACCCAACACACATTTGGGACCAACACAAGGAGCAAAGCACTGGCTGGCTTAGTATGAATTACTGCAAGCAGGAGCCCTGAGAGGAGGTTCAGGAAGCCTGGATTACTGGGAGACAGCAATCGTTTGGAGCCAGCTTGATGCAGAAGACCTTTGCCGTGGCCCACTTCAAGAGCAAATACAGCAGGGCATTGGATGGAAGCAATCAAGGAAAGAAACAGGGTAGCAGTTAATATTTCAGACTAAGAAGGGCAGGTCTTAAATAATAATAGCTACTGCTAATGATGAATAATTAAAGCAGACCATTTGGTCCTCCAGCCCTTACATAGTTCCATTCCTTTAATGTACAGCAGAAGCATAATTTATAGTACATGGCAGGAGGAATCATGCACTTGCACAGACTAGCTGGGCTTTATCTCCTACCAAACCCACTGCATCCTTCTCCATAAGCTGTATTTAAAGCTGAGTTCAAATACAATGGGAATGGGAGCAGCTTCAAATCAGACTGATGAGAGACCTGGGGTGTAAAGAAAGCCCCATCTTACCACGCAGCAAACATGTGCAAGGGTAGGGATTGGAGATAACATCCCTTGCTCACATTACCTACAAGTAATGGGCCAAAACAGTTCCTGAAGACGAGGAGAGACTCATCTCATCTTTCAATGGAGGTGGGCAGACTTCTGTTTGTCTGTTTTATAAGGCAAATATTAGACACATTTCCTCATCCTTCCTCTTCGTGATGGGACAGGTGCAGTCGGGGTACATGGAGCTAACTGATATTGCCGGGTATGTAGTGTCTCACTGGCACAAGAGTTTACCAATTCTCACTTCTCAGATGGAACCGATTAGCGAAAAGGTTTGGGAACAAAGCAGCGCAGACCCCAGCCCCCTCACTTGTCTCCCCTCTTCCTCACCTTTCCACCCACCCCTCCACCCGAACGGTAACACCATGGTGAGGGGATTGGGGGACTGAAAAAGGAGTGGGCACTAGGCAAAGCAGGGCTGACCCTCAGCCAACAGAAAATGGTGGAATTTCCTAGTTTCATGCATTAAACAATCCTCCTTAGACTGAAATTCATCCTGCAAACTCTCCAAGGAGAGGACCTTACTGCATGCTCTTATCTTAGCTAAGAAAAGATCCTGAGAGAGGACCTTACTGCATGCTCTTATCTTGGCTAAGAAAAGATCCTGATCTTGACTGGGTGTCCAGGCACTACAGCTAAAATAAGATCTAAAAACAATAATCAGCACAGAGCTTTCTTTTTCCTTATGAAATCACAAAGCAATTTGTGTGTGTTAAGAAACATGTCTAGCACTACAGCCTTTCAAAGTCATCTGCTATTCCCCTGACTTCTCTTGCAATGCAGATTATCCAAATGTGGATCCCTGGGTGCTCTCTGATACATAATTCCAGTAAATATTTACATCCCCTCTCTTCCTATTTTGGCCTGAAATATGCTGAAAGGATGCACAGGGCGTGCCTCAGCATTTTACAGTTTTACAGACTCTTCACTTTGGTCAGCAAAAGCAAAATCCTGCAGGAGTGACAGCCGAAAACATGTGTTGCATTCTCACCTTTCTGGAAGGAGTCAAACCCCTACAGTTAAATGTTATTTTAAAAAACAGCACAAAACCAAAGTGTGTGGCAGAAACTTCTTCAGTGATTTGATTTTTCAAATCTCTTTTCCCTTCAGTGGGGATTACCCAAGATAAACTAACAGAGATGGACTCTTCCCATTTCTTAGGGTCTGTCGCATCCTGGGAAAACACACACCTTGGTGGTTTAGGATGCACATGCTTTGTGCATGCTTCCTTGTTTGTGGCTTGTTTTCCCGAGCCAGTGCTGATAGGGATGAGATGATAACTTGGTTCACATGCCTGGTCACATCTGGCTTGACCTGGATGTGAGAGCCCAAGGAAACTCGAGCACAGGCCGGGTGGGGGCTGTAGGTCTTTCTGATGAGTCCCTGTCCTGAGTGATGGGTACCAGGACCTCAGGGCTCACCACAGCAGGCCCCAGCAGGGACATCTTCAGAGACAGGTCAGTTACACACCCCAGCTGTCACAATTGTTTTGTGGCATTTGCTGGAAGTGGATGGGATGGTCTTACCCCTGGGTGAGAGTGGGGCTCAGCTCTGGTGGGGATGGCATAGGGGCTTGCTTTGCTTTCAGCTCTGGAAACAGGAAGGTGCATTGCACTCTGCAGGAGCCCAGAGAAACCAAGGACGTGGTATTTTCATGCAGCTGAGCACAGCTGGACATGCTGATGTTGGCTTTGCAAAGGCCCAGACAGTTCCTGTTGTATGTGTTTCTGCTGTGTGATTGTCCCCTTGCTTTCTCTGCAAAACCTCCATTTAGCAGCACTGGGAACTCTCTCTACTGAGCAAGCACAGAGCAGGCAGGAGGAGATGGGAAGGCTTAGGTATAGAATTATACATATAGGTATGATACATATCTATGCCTGACTCAAATCCATGAATAGGAACTGCAGATCTGAACTCCACCCTTACCCACAGTGCAAAAGCAAAGCTTGCATCTGAATAAATCCTGAAAATCTCAGCTGCCAGCATCTCCAAATCAGAGCAACAACAACAAGAGCTGAAGCAAAGTGCTCTTAATATTTTCTTCCAGAATACCCGGGAGAGCTTGGCTATATGTAGCAGACCCATTTACGTGGCATTTGAGGCAACATTTCTAGTCTTAGCAGAGAGGTGCCAGGAAACGATTCTGCTCCCCAGGCAGAACTCAAACCACAGCATAGTCAGGCCTTTAAGTCCATGGTTATCACATTGATCTTTTCGCCACCCCCCATGTAGCATCAAGCGTGTGTTAGATGGCTACTGCTCATCCCAGATACTCCTCCTAGCTACTGCTGTGGGTTGTAGTGCTGTGAATACTGCAAAGGCAATGTCTCTGCTCAGACTGTCCCTGAGAAGAGAGTCAGATCCTAACCATGCTAAAGACGAGGCTTCAGTTCCCTCCCTTCCCTCAAAACACAGTGGTGTAATGCAGAGCAGTTTGATGAGACATTGTTCCCCTGTTTCTATGGGATTTCGAGTGGAGGGAAGAGGGGGGGATACCTGCAGCCAGCTGCCCAGATTGGTTATGGAAAGGGGCTCTCACCTGGAGAAGGAGCACTGGGGGAAGACACTGCAAAACTTGTGATTGAGTTTTAACCAGGGGTGCAGGAACCGAAGAAAGCAAGACACCTTTAAAAGGGGTAAGAGGAGATGGCATGTTCTCCAGACAGATGTGGCTGACAAGGATTAATCTTTCAGACTTCATGGCTCTACCTGCTATATCACAGTTGCACCATCAACGCCTCTGGCCCTAGACAGCTACCTGCTGGCCATTCCCTACTCTTTCCAACACCTCCCCTCAAAGGGAACGTGTCCCATCACAAACTGAGCTAATCTGGGCCCACAAGCATCACCAAAGTCACACCTGTGTGCATGGCCAAAACATTCACTCTCTCCTTTACAAAAGGCTTGCACCCAGCAGCAACTGGCACTTAAGGGGTGGGATCCCAGGCCAGATCCTCTGTGAAATCTGTGACACTGGGGCATTTGGCTAACACATCATTTGGCATTTTCTCTCCAGCACCCTCATTTATTTCCCTTTGCAATGTCAGTTTGCCCAGCCAGCTCAATGAATAATTCAGCACCATTAAGCATGTGCCAAAGCTGCTTCGGCACTTAGTAGGATCAGTTCTTTGGCCCTTTTCTCCATTTAAACTTCATTCCAACATAATCTCCCCTTCATTGCTGCTGGAGGAGCAAGATCTACAAGTAGAAAGCACACTGCCATAGCTATATGGAAATATAGCTATATATATGGAAATCACCCCTTTGATAGAAATGGTGTGCTGCTAACCATTCTGCTCTATGCATGGTGCTTTGCTGCTCTGGCTCACTGCCACTTTGAATGATGGAGAAACCCACTGGTTTTTTACAGACATCTATTGGATGTAAGGGTCAATAACCAGGCAATAAGGATGATCTCACAAACCAGGATTCAGAAAAACCTGAGGTAATTTCCCAGTTCTGTTGTGTATTCGTGGTGTTATTGCAGTGAAATCAATTCATCACACCCAACAAATCAATTAATCATATGATAAATTAGCCAATCTCAGTCCCTTTTTCACCAGCTTTTCTAGACAAAGAGGCTTTAAGATGGGTGTGCACGTGTTTCAGCATCCCGTCTGTAAGATGAAAATACCATTTCCTTTCTCACTTTGCCTGGAGATTTGGACTGTTTCACTGTCCCTTGCTGCCAACATGCAGTGCTGAGAAAACTGGGGCTCTCAGCATGGACAAAACCTGTAGGTTCACTGCTTCCAGCAGTCCTGTCACTGTGATTGAACCATCTTTACCTCAGTCCCCCAAAATGGCATTACTCAGACCCTTTCCCTGCAAGGACCGAGGACTGTTTCTCTGGAACATCAGACATAACTGCACATGCAATTTCTGACCCAGTTTGCATGTGCAATTACCATGTCTGAGAGCACCAGGAAGCAGAGTCAGCACATAATATCCAGCTGCAATAACTGTCTGTGCAAATAAAGTGTATAAGTGAGCGTTAATTTCAGAAGGCACAATTGCTACTATGGCTTTTATTAAATCCCACTCATTTTATGACTCCCTGGTTGGAGCAATAAACCTTTCACCTTTCAGCTAAAGGTGTACATGGGCCTGCTGTTTCAGCAGCAACAGCAAAGCTCCATCAGCTCCAGTGCAGGCGTCTGAGACAAACAGTGAAGGCAGCCCATTCTCTTGCTTTGGCAAGTAACTTCCATTCTTTGGAAAAGCTCTTGCACTTAACCTAAGCAAGTAAGCATAGCTGCTCATGTTTCAATGGTACATTAGCTGACAAAGTAACCTTCAGAAATCCTGAGTATTAATCTCCGCTGGCTTTTCTGTAAGCTCTCCTACCCTGCTCCTTGCTCGTTGCCCAGATACAGACCTTGTTTTGTGGATGTTATCAGCATTTCATTAGGATGTATGCAGTAACTCCCCTCTGCCTCTGTAAGGAACTGTCTATATTTCTAAAAGAGATCAGAAGAACCTGTCTGTACAATGCCTGTCTCTACTAACAACACTTGCTGAGTGAGCATAGATCCTAGGTTGCTTTTAAATGAGTCACTGTGAAAACAGTGTCTCCAGGATTGTCAGAGGCTGGATTTTGATCTTACACCGCTGTGGATCCCAAGTAACATCAAGCAAGGCAGAGAGTTTATACCAGCCAGGCCATAGGTGGAATCAGACCTTGGAAATCTGCATTTGTTTTTTCCCTTAAATTTTGCAATATTATTGCACCTTCTATTCAAAAGATAAGAAGCAGTTTTAAAAGTTTACGTTTTGCTTATTTGTATGAAATGTGCTGCTCCAACAGTGTTTACATCTAGCCAGATGATGTGGCAACACCAAGAGCTGTTTCCTTGGCA
Source organism: Pandion haliaetus (assembly GCA_013401275.1). NCBI lineage: Eukaryota > Metazoa > Chordata > Aves > Accipitriformes > Pandionidae > Pandion > Pandion haliaetus. Next base: position 233,527 of record VYZV01010830.1, read on the forward strand.
AATTATTCTTTAGAATCCAGGTTTTAAAGGGGACTCTTTACTGAGATTCCTACTTCACCTGGCAATCTGGATAATGTAATGCCAAATCCTTAATGCAAGCTAACTTTGCAGCCTTGGAAGCCTTCTCTCTCTCTAAGGCATGGCTTCTTCCAAAGGTAATACTGATTATCTGTGTTCTTTTTGTGCCTCTCAAATTACCCCAGCTCTAGAGGACTCCTGAGGTCACCTCTCACAGTCGTTTGCACTCTAATGAACTGAGCTGTGGATTATTTTCATATGAACTGTGAGAAAGCTTGTACATCTTTTCCAGTAATGTTGAAGAATTGCAGGAAAGTACTGGACAACTGATAGCACCCAGGTGGACCTAATCAGTCCCCATGTTACAGAAGACCCCTACAGGGAACAGCGATGTGAAGCAAACTCCAACACCAGCTGAAACCTTTGGAAGAGATCACCAGTTCCACATAAAATCACATGGCACCAGTTGGGAAAGGGTTTCTCTAAGCAAGCGATACCAAAGGGCTTTCAATGCATAGACCTGTGAGTCAAGTTGAAGCTGCAAGGAAGATAAACCCTGAAATGAGGCTTCTGGGAAAGCAAAGAAACTTTCACCTAAAAGCAACACAACTGGCAGGGCTTTTCCCCATAAAATACTGACTGCCCCATAATGTGTCTTTCAAATCACTCATGCTTTGTGTCTTCTGAGCCCTGAATACACAGCAAATGAACACTCAGTCCTTTTGAATGGAGACACGCCTATTTCAGAAGCACAGGGATCTTTGTATGTCTAATTTTTATAAAAGATGGAACCACCCAGACTCAGAGCACTTGTGAAATCTATTATCACTACCAAAATGACAGGCCTTCACTTTCATTGCTAGAGCTGATTTAAGCAACCTTGACATCACCAAATGTCCCCACCACAGGCAGGCTACTGTCTGGCAGACCTGTGGTGGAGGTAGAAGACTATTGCCATCCAAACCGACCTGTCCTCTTGCAGAATTTTTTTTTCCCACACTTGTTTGGATTCTTCACACACAAATGAAATGCTGTGAAAGCAAAACACCAGAATGACCTCTCACTGCTACAGTTCCAATGTAACCACCAAGCTGCTGTCAGAGCCAAAGAGGGAAGAGAGGATATCTGTGATACCTCTCTGGAAAAAACAGTAGGCAACACTGCCCAAGTTGGGTAAACGTCAAGAGAGTTAGAAAAAAAAAATTTACTGCAGAGGACTAAAACAAAAGTGGTAATCAAGATAAGATTTAAGAGTCAAAATGACAAAAACACCAGACACACTTTCTTCAGGGGGGAAATCAAGTCCTTCAACTTGTTGGATCATTGCATGTCCCTTATTTTCTATATTGTTCTGAACTGACACGAACACAGCAGCCTCCCAAGGAAAAGGAATAAAAAAAAATCCCGTCTGATCAATATTGCTATTATCTCCCAATCAGCAGTGCGCTCTCAGAAGCTAAGGAAAAACACCAGTAGAATCAATACCCACCTCCAGGTTTTATTCCCAATGGAAATCTACCACACACACACACACCCCTTCACTACAGTCAAATTCGTTAATTTTAACCTCATGCTAGCTACCAGACACAAATAGCAGTACTCAGGGAAGTCCTTATTCTGCTTAACATCTGAAGAATTTGAGTGTTAAGACACCCTGAAACAGGCAGAGATTTTCAAAAGTTTGTATTTCACCTCTACTTGAGAACTAGAAAGGTATTTTATATCACCAGACCTTAATCATAAATTTAAATCTGACCTGAAATGAGTCCAAACTCTTCATTTGAATTAATCAATAAAACTGGTGAAAACCCATGATTCCCAGCTCACGGAACACTGCAGAGGTTCAGAAGCAGCACTTCTAGCAGATCAGAAAACAAAATATTCCAGAAGTTCCCTGCAAAATACTACATTTATGAAAAAATTGCATTAATGGGCAAAATATTTTGTTAATAAACCCAAAATATTTTGGTTTTATTTTTAATTTGCTTAATTTGTTTTGTAGTATATAATCTTCCCTAAGCACCTTCTGGGCTAAAAACATGAAGTGGTATGGAACAAGCTCTTTAACATAACTTATAGAAAAACCTTGCAAGTGGTATAACTTTTCCCCTTCATTACATACTGCATTTTTTTCTTGTTTCTGTACACCCAGAATAAACATCTTTCCTTCCTGCATATTCTGTCAGCCACAGAAAAGCTATCAATAGGTGTTAGATTACTCTGTCAATAACAAATCTCTGAGATCTGCTGGGAGTATCCAGGCAAAGCATCACTATATCTAGGCATCTGGGAGAAACTGGTTGCCATCAGATTGTCAGTGTCACAGCCTTCCCTGAAAGCTGAGTCATCGATCGCTAACGCCAAGAGACACCGAAAGGGACACCATGTCAGGACTTTGGCTTCTAAAACATGCTTCAGCTGTGAGCGATTCTGCAACTGAGGTTTGTCCGCATGAACAGAAAAATCACTCATGAGCGGAGCAGTTGTCTCCTTGCAGCCGTCCCCAGGAGCAGGACTGAGCCAACCTTGGGTGCTCAGCTTGGCAGGGAATGGACATGGACATGGATAGAGCAAGCAGTAGGCTCGCCCAGCTCGCAGAGATAGGTCTTCACACGTTACACATCTTTCTTCTTTGGACCTCTTCTCAGAAGGTTCCTGTTTGTATACAGATACCCACCAACTCACTGTGCTTGGCTTAGACTTTGCCATTCATGGCTGTGATATTTAAACATTTGACATAACCATCAGGCACCCGTATGTAGTTAAACAAGTAGCTCTTTTTTTTTTTTTCCTGGTCATGATGTAATCTTGACCACCTGGCAGAAACATTTTATAAACACCATCTCATGTCATATCTATCAGAAAGGCCTGTATACTTCTGTTTGAGTGCTATGACTTATGACAGCTCTTCAGAGACAGTCCTTTGCTCTTAAAGGGAAGATATATGAAAATGGAAGGATAAGGCCTATAAATTTTTATAGCTCTGTACTTAACTCACACACAGGCAGTGAAGTCCCAAGAGAAGACATACGATCCTCCTACATTAAGCTATGCCCAATTTTTAAAGCACCTCTGAGCATCCAGCCACTGCATTTAAGATGCTTTGACACTTAGGCATTGAAAGTTTGATGTTATCCAACACATGGGGAGTAATTGTCCTGAGCACAGCCAAAGATCAGGGGAGGAAACAGGTGCCAGAGGTGAAATGGGCCAAATGCTCAGGCTATGGACAATACAGGTTGTGATCTGAAGGGTATGAATTTTACTGAGATATTTCTGAAGGTCATATCAAGATCATGCTCTGGTATATGTTCATGGTGCTAATCACGAGAAGGCATCATTGTCCTTGGTGGTTACTGATCCCAGCCACTGCCCAAGCAAACAATCATTTGGGGAGAGGAGAGAAAATCCCGTTCTTTGCTTTTCTCTGATCCTTTCCAGGGCTCAGGCATCTCCTCTAAGCAACTCCTTCTTACTTGGGACACCCTGCTATGCTCCTACCAGACCAGGACTCCAGGGAGAACCCGAGCCAGCATCTGACCATCTAACAGCTCTCCTTGTCCCCTCTGCAGAGAGGACAGGTGACCCTGCAACCACTCCTGAGGGCAGAAATTGCCAAACTCACTCCTCCCTCCCTGGAAAAAAAAGGGTCTGGGAGAAGTGGAAGAGAAAGCATGTACAGCACAAGCCTGCCGGTGTGTGCACTGCTCATTTCCATCACCATGACCTCCACGTCTCCAGGTTTCTCCAGCTCAGCTTCGGTTGAGTTATCACAGCTTGACAGTTATAACAAGCTGTCATGTGGCAGCTGAATTGCATTAACTGGCCAGAAATGAGGAGGCAGGCCATAGCCTGCTGCAAAGGCAGAAACATTTCCAACTGCTTGGCCCACAGTGAAAAAGGATAGCTATGAAGTTCCCTCTCCTCCTCCATGGGCAAAGGAACATGCCCATGAGTTGCTGCTGGGGCAGCTCAGCTGAGATGGGGTAACTCCCCCAGTCTCAGTGGCTGGAGATGGTGCCTGGGAACCCACTGCCTCAGTTGTTCAAAAGTCTCTGGAGTGAGACCCCATGAAATGAGGCCACCTGAATGTGTCTGCAGAGTCTGCGTCATCACAGCTCGCTGTTTATGTCCTATCGTGTTGAGAGTCATTTTTTAGATTCCTTGAATGGCGCCAAAGCAGAATTGCAAAGCAGCTGGAAGCCAAGATCTCTCAGTCTACCAATCTACTGCTAAACCTCCCAAAATACCAAGAATGTACCATGGAAAGGTGAATCCTTGGTATGAAACTATTCTCAGTAAGAAGATCACACCTCCTTCCTTGCTGCAGCTCTGCATGCCTCAGACACTTTCATTTAAAGCTGTTTTCTTACTCTTTATTGACCACTTTTGATCCATCTAGCCAATAAATAGCTAATTGGTCATTTTTGCCGTAACTTTGCGTTGCTAGGCCACAAAGCCAAGGAAGAACATGCGTCAGAGCAGAGACAAGAGCAGGCTGAAGCATGTCTTAGCTGCATTCTCTCCTGCCCACTGCCTTAGTCTTAAATTCATCCCTGACCTTACATCAGGGCAGTCAAGTAGAGGTATGGAAGGAGAAGACTGGCCTGGACAACAGACCAATTGCCAGTGCTCCAGGTGTGTCCCTAGCAGGGGGTTTAGCAATGCAGGTGTCATTTCTTCCTCTGAGACCCACTATACTTAAGCTATTTCACTAATTTGCAACTGAGAGTGCACATTATCAGTTTCTAAAGAGGGTAGGCTGGGGAAGGGCCATGCATACAGCAGAGTAAGAGGAGATTCCTGAACCAAAGCAGGCTGTGGGATCAGACAGCCCAGGAGAAAAAGAAACCATTTTGCTCAGGGGAAGAGTCCAGAAAATTTGTGGAAAAGTTATGCCTGCAGGACCTCTTCCACTCAATACCTGCTCATGGTTCTTGGAAAACACCTGTCCCCCTAGGTTGACCTGCTCTGCATTAACCAGGCAAGACTACTTCAGCTGGCATTCAGCCATCTGACCAGTAAGTCATTCAAGTTCTCCATTTTTATGTTGAGTAGTCTCTTCTTTACACTGCTCTGCAGGTACCTGCAGCTAATGGTGCTGAGACAGCATCACAGGACTGACCCAGATTTGCAAGCTCCAACGCTCAGCTACCCTCAAACCTCTTCCTTTGCTAAGAAGATGTACAGGTAGACAAGGCCCTGAGCAACCTGACCAAACTGCTTTGAGCAAGTGGTTGGACCAGAGACCTCAACAGGTCCCCTCCCACCTAAATTATTCCATGTGGGAGGTAAGCACACCAACTTACTCCAAGATTTCGTGTCAAGGCCAGGCCTAGATTCACATGTTTACTTCTCCAGGCAGGTTTTATCCCACTCCTCTTACAGCATCACAAGGTGAAGACACTCCAGCACCAGGCAGGACATCTGTCTCCCCTATACCTTTTTCAAGCAGGGACTTTCCAAAGGATGCAAAGCTACCGGAGGCCCATAAAAAGCAAACCGAAGCACACAAAACAGATGGGACAGAGTGTGGAGGCACTTGCAGCAGATGGCACTAAAATATTAAACTAACATTACCGTATGCTTAAGCCACGGCCTGGATTGCTGCTGATTGCAGAGCCAGCTTGGTGAAAGCACACAGATGAGAAGTGAGCCTCAGATTGCTAAATCACCCTACCAAACATCCCCTTCCCACAGAAAAATGCCTCACTAGCAACTCCTCCAACAGCAGGGACATGCTAACGTGATGCACACGACGTTTTGCTGAACAAAAAGCACCCAAATAACTTAAAGTCTGTCCCAGATCTCTCTACCAGAAAACCATCTCCTTGAGAAACTGTGTAAAATCAATTTGTCTGTGACACCAAACAGGCGTGGACGCAGTGAGAGATTAAATGGGAAAAGCCCACACTGCTTAGTGCTTGTCCACTGTGTGACAGCCCTGGACACCATGAGATGTCACAAGAGGAACCAGGGAGGAGGGGAAACATGTTCTTCAACCCAGGTAATTTTCCAGTGTCACCCCAAAACCAGAAGTGATCCTGACTGCAGCTTGTGACACTACCTGAGAGGCACTGGGCCACCACACAGAGATGGGTGGCTATGAACCTTGGTGACCTCATGGGTGCTTAGAGCCACAGCAGCCTCAAAGGGTGTGTGGTAAGGACATGCTCTTGTAGGGGACTAACCAGATTAATGCTACAAAAGCCTTTCATAAGGCGTAAAAAACAGGATGCCTTATAGCAGGGTGGCATAAGGCTGTGCTGCAGAATAAAGCATTTTAAATAATGAACTTTATTTGACTGCATTTCCAGCAGGACCCTGTCTGAAACCTGGCTCCTGCCAGTTGTGCCATCAAGCATGTGAGTGACAGCATGACTCCATAGCCCTGGGCCTGGGTTTTCCTTTTCCTATGCTAAATTTTGCCATAAAATAAAAAGAACATGAAAGTAAATATTACTATTAATGTCCACATATTTTTCTTTTTTTTTTAACCTGAGCTCAGACATCTGATCTGCAAGGTAACAAGGTGCTGCACGTTTCATTAAATGGATCAAGCAGAAGGAATCTCCTAATATCGTCATTGAAGGAGAGGCTGGAGAGAGACATGATGCCCCAGCACAAGTGAAATCTCTGCCCAGGACCAGGTCCCCAGGCTGCGGGACACCAGCACGCAGTCAGCCAGGCCACTCTGGCAGAGAGCTACCAACAAGCACGGCAAGAGACAACAGGAGAGGACTCAGCCAAAATGCTCCTTCCCAGCCTGTCTTGGTCCAGGCTTCTTTTGGGCTTCTTGCAAACTGCCTGCCCCAGGCCAAAAGATGCATGGTTCCAGGATAGCAGGTCTTTTCTGAAATTTCCTGCATGCCCAAGCCATGTGCAAGCCCAGCCTGGATGTCACCTGGGCTATGCAACGTCACAGTGCTGTGCAGGCCACCCAATCAGTTGCATTATTTTCCAAAGTTTGTGAAAATCTGTTGCAAGACAGGGTTTTCTTAGAGCAAACCTAAAAATCTGCATTCCTTGCTCTGGCTAATAGAAAACATAAATACATGTAGTCTTCCTTCTCTGTGGCTGAATACTTAAAAAAAGGGGGGGAGGGGGGGAGAAACAGCTGGCAACTTCCTTCCCTGCAGAGCCACAGCCAAATGTGCTCTAAGCCCTGTTGTGTAAGAGCTGTAGGGCTCTGTCCACCTCTGGGGGGAGATGCCAGGAGTGATGCAGGGGCAGCGACAGGCGAACAGCCAATGTCTTGCTATAGCTCTGCCTTCCCCTCTTTGCTCTGCAGGAGGCAAATGAGTTGGTGACACTAACACAGGTAGCAACTGCAAAATTCTGGCCAAAACAAAACCTGTGTTGCAGCAAGCAGTGCGATCTTTCTGACCATGCAAGGCTGCTTAGCGGTTAACAGCATGGGAATAGCTCCACTCTTTCAAATCGTGATAGTCGGCTCCAGTAAAATGGAGGTAGGAAGTCACTGCCCATTTTTGTTATTGCCACTGGATGGCAACAGACGTTAAGCAGAGATGTTGAGTTATCGCTGCACAAACCACACATGCATTTGAAGAGCTCCACCTTGTTATTTAGGGAAATGCCTAGCAGACACACCAGAAGGGTCTCTGAGGAATTAAACTGCAGTCTGGCAGCAACACAGTCAGCAAGACTGTTCCTGGAGTCAGGTTGAATGCTGGGCTTTCACTTTGCTCAGCTTCTCCATGTATTTACTAGAGCATGCACTCAAAATCAATTTTTGACTTGCCAGCCCAGGGCAAACTCTTCTGATGAGCCATGCAAAGTATATTTAATGCCATGGATGTGAGTAAAAAAACTCCTTGGCGGAATTACAGTATCACGCCATGAAATAGCTAACACCTACATGTGAAACTGATGGCTGACTATTTTTAAATTACATATACCTGGCTATGAGCTGGCCAAGGGCCACAGAAAGATCTACAGCTGGGTGTCAAAAACACAGCCGTGTGTGTCAAACAGCTTCATTTGATCCATCAGTTTCCTATGAATCTTCAGAAACACCAGGCTAGCACTAACCTGAACTCAAGTGGGACTTGCCATGGCCACAGGGGGATCAGTGCCCACCCGGACTCTGTGAACATCACTAAAACCATTCTGTCTCAATAAGGATGTGCGGTGGTAGCATAACAGTTCTGAGGTGATGTGTAACAAGGAGGTAACAGGAAACAATGAAGGTTTTTCTGTTTTCTATCTTTTAATAAATGCATATTCACATCTTGTTAGTATTCTCTTAATGACAGATAACTACAATTAAGATAATTCTCTTAATTAATGAATGATGACACTGTTCCTGCTTTGGGTGACATCATCCTGCTGCACCTCCACTGTGCGGCGCTGCGACATCTCCTTCTATTCTTATCGCTTTGGCTGAGTGTGGCCCATGCCAAATGCCTGCCAGGTGCATCTGAGTTGGCATATGACACACATATGATGCTGTGATGTACAGCTCTGCCAAGACCTCAAGTTGATGCTGTGAAGGCAATCCCTATCCCCTTGGATATGCTCTGCCACACCATTTCCCTGCCAGCCAATGTGGCTGCAGGCTGATGGAGCCTGAGAGGACCCATGGGAGATGCTCTGGTTCCACCAAGCCAGTTAACACATTCCCCAGTTCACCTCTGATAACTGGAAAACTGCTGAAGGGTTCCATTTGAATTCTCCAAGTGAGGGACAAGCTGTCCTTTCCTAGGTCAGGAGATCCCATACTCTACCTTAACATAAAAATTTAACTGGTGCCCAGACAGTGACCTGTGTAGCAAATACCCACGACTGGAAGGTAGCGTAAACTGGACCCCACTATCACCCATATTTTCTTAGCTTGAGCCCGCCTCCCCATACCTTGAAATCAGCTTTAAAGAGTTACACAAGTTTTAGCAATAACCTTCTTGAGAGGCTTTATGTTTTTGTTTTCCTTGCCTTAGGCACCGGAATGTCTCGAGGAAGCAAAGCACATACTGAAATAGTCCTCTACACACTACCAAATAGTAATTAAATCTGGTGTCTGTCCTGGAGGAAAAGTTCCTGCCACTACTGTCCTACAGGAATACAGATAGGAAACACGGACACACTGCAACGCAGGGAGAAAGTCTGCTCACGCACACAGGGATTTTCTCTGACCACCATATGAGAACAAGCCTCTGTTAGCATCAGTTTAGGCAATGACAGAAATTAAATGAGACACAAAAGTTAGGCCAAAAAAATCTGAATACGATCAAGGGGGAATGAAAATTGTAATAGGGCCTAGAATGCCAAAATGGAGGGACAGGCAACTCACTGCCCACGTGATATTCCCCAGCTACTTTCCCCAAATCCAAGATCAAATTGTTAGTCATCTGCCCAGAACAACACACAGAACACAACATGGTTGCAGAGACCCAATGCTAGACACTGCAGGAAGGATGTGTAAGGTAAATTCAGTCAGCCCTACAGCTTCTAGGGTTTGGGCAGAGCCTGGGCCAGTCCTACAAAAGAGGAATTTGGGAAGGGGGAAAGAAATGGTTGGAGCTCATCCTACTTGTGAGGGAGCTAAGAGATGCACAGTGTGATGTTGCAAGCTCTGAGAATCTGGCAGGAAAACATACTTACAAGCAATAATCATATGTTTCTTATTCAGCCTATTAATGTCATTAGTTCATTACTGCTAAGAATATCAGTATTAACATATTTTATTGCACTGCAGATCTTGCAGTCCTAAGCACATTGTGCAAGTTCAGGCTGTTCCCTTACTAGGCTTGCACGCTTGGGTTCTCAGGGCTAGATAAATCAGTTGTAGGATTGTGCCACTTAAACATGTCTGCCACATCTCCAGGCCATCATGTGGTCAAACGTCCGCACAAACACAGGCGGACAAAGAAGATGCTCTCTAAGCAGCAGGGGTGTGTTTTGCCCCCCCTCCATCTCTATCCAGCTGTTTGCAAGGAAGCAGCAGCTCTCTGAACTGCAAAACAACATCCGACAGACTAGCCGTGGACAGCCACTGCCCCCCAGCCCAGTTGGGGCAGACGACAGAGGGGGAGCAGCACAGGCTTGGGCAGCCCGTGTCCCTCCATCCCACGCCAGCCTACAAAGCCAGAGGCACACAAAAATCCTGGCTATGTAGAGCTGGCATCTTGCAAAGAATAAAATGCCTTTCTCTCTTCTGCACCTTGTCAACTAAGCCAGTTACAGGCTGCAGGGACCCCTGGCAGTGTCAGTGTGCAGTGAAAGTGTGCTACCCCTTGGTCCTCAGGGTTTAGCTCAGACCAAAAGCTAGTGGTGGCTCTAGAGGTTTGGTGGGTCCAGTCAGACCTCAGTGCCTGGCACAGCAAGCCACGACCTGGCCGGCTCTACACTAGCTTTGAAGGGATCCTAGAAGACAAGTGCCCTTGAGCTCACCTGAGTACCAGGGAAGTGTCCTGCCCTTCCCTCTCCCAGAGCTGGATTAGGGAAGGGGCTTTCAAAGGGACACACAGGATGCCCCCAAGGCACACAGAGCTGGGATAAGCACCCTTAAGCCACCCGCCTCCCTGCACTAGCCTGGAAGCATACACAAACCCCTCATTATTCAGGATGGAGAGTGCCAGCCACTGTGAGAGAGATTGGTTTAAGCTGCTCCACCTTCAGAAGCACGCAGACCAAACCCAACCCCTCTCCTTCTCCGAATCTTTCTTTTTTCCTAATTGTACACTCAAAAACATTATCCTTACATTTCTGGGAGGGACAGGACCACCCCCCTGATTGCACCCCTTCCCTGGGGCAAGGCAGGTAGTATTTCAAAGGAAAAATTATCATTAGTTGCCCTTTGTCCTCCAGATGCCTGATGTACAAATCAGCCTTATATTACTGGGGTTCCTGCTTGATCCAGTAACTATATGCTTAAGGCAAAAAATACCAGCAACAATTAATTTTTAATTTGTTTTCCTAAGGGAAAGGAAAATGAGAAAAAAAGAGGACGGGAAGGTCAGAGATGATGTATGCATTGTCACAGGCATGCCCAGCTCGAGTTGAGTTTATTGAATGCCAGCAGCTCCCCCCAGCTCAGCACTACTAACATCTCCCCTGCAAGGAACAGGCACTTCCTCCTCCCCCTTCTCAGCAGCACAGCAAAAAACAACATAAATATCTGCATTTACCTTTCTGCTTATTTAAAAAGGGTAGTAGGGGCAAAGCCAAGGGACTTCTTTTGCCAGAGTCCTTGGAAGACACTTTACTTTGGTTAACAACAGTTTCTTCAATGGGTTTCTTCAGGATTATTCTTTCCTTCAGCTCCTCAGTGCTGACAGCAGAGGTTGGGGGTTCAGCAGCTACTTTCGGTGCAGCAAAGGAGCATTTCAGGTAGGACATGGACTCTGCCAGGTTTTCCCTGTTCATCCTGCTCTCTGTCGTTTTACTTGCTTCATAGTCTGAAGCATCAGTGCGTGAGCTATTCTCTTCCTTGATAATGTCCATGACCATGGGCTTCATCAGAGGGGAGTCCTGCTCCCTCTTTGGGCTCTCTTCAGAGGCTGATGAGGCATCACAGGACTCGATGATGAGCTCACTGTCAAGCTCGGCCTCCCGCTCCTCCCGCAGGATGCTGTACTGGATGGAGGGGGAAGCGGGTGACGGAGGGGGCCCTCCAATGTGGCTGAAGGTCATGTAGTTGGAGTGCAGTACCTCCTCTGCAGCCAGTGGGTCTTCTGAGACCAGCTCAATCTCTGAGTCTCCCGACTCAGCGCTGCTGGCTTCATTATCCAGGGGTGAGGAGATGACAGGGCGCCCAGGTTTGACCGTCTGGTCTCTCTTCTCAGTGGAAAGGGCTGGCGACTGCTGCACCTCCGGGGTCTCAAAGGAAAAGCTTTTTGCTTCCTTGATGGCACTGATGAGTTCATCCTCCGACAGGCTGCCTTTGCCCTGCGACTCTGAGCCAGATGGTTCTGCCACCAGAAAAAAAGGAGGGAGGAAAAAAAAATTGTTGAGAATGAGATTTTCTGGCTGCTTAGGCAACAAACACAATATATTTCAGGCCAGCATGAATTCCTCTAGCAGGGCTGGTAACACAGGCAGAATGTCTCCACGTCTGGGATGACTAACACTAATAACAGCTTGTCCTTACAGAGCATTTCCTATCAACATACTCATTATAAAAGAAGTATCATTAGCATCATTTACTGAAGAAAAAGCTGAGGCACAAGGCAACGTTGGTCAGTGCTTGGCCAGTGGCTCAGCAATATGGTTTTCACCAGGAAAATCACCAGTCATGAGGAATGTGGGCTCAGGCGGCACATGACAGCATCTGACTGTCACCAACAGATACAAGTCTGTTCTGGGGACAAACAAGCACACAGGGCTGGTGGGTTCCTGACACCACTGATGGTAACAACCCAAGTGTAGTTACTAGTAGTTTTGTCAAACTTTAACTTTCAGGTGTGGAAAGTTCCAGGTCAGAAACTTTTCTCAGNTTTGATTTTATCTCGGCTGGCTCCAAGAATGAAACTCATTTTTTTACTGTAATTCTTAATACCATTAAGAACTACATTAACCAAATAGTGACTGACCAACTTGTCACCAAAAATTCGGAACAAAAAATTTCTCTGCATTTTCTGGCTCATACTGGAAGAAGATATACTCGGAGAGTGAAAACGAGCAGTTGAAAAGGCTGGCTGGTCACCCAGGATTAGCAAGGAGCCCACATCCTGTACTAGAAAGGAACCCAAGCACCAGACTTCCCACCTTCTGCCTCCCTGTATATCACTTTACCATGTGGGATTTTGTAATGAAATAACAAAGAAAGTAAAATTGCATGTAAAGTGTTCACAATAAGTGGCAGCAGAGGTCAGCAGCTGTCCTGAGTTACTGCATGGGGAACGGGCTTCACCTGATCATTCACAGAACATCAGTCAACCTCAAACCCAGACTGCACCTGATGCATTGGCAGCAAAGCCAGGCAGGCCACCTGAGCCTGTCTGTGCCAAGGGGGAACCATAGTGGCAGTTTGCACCCGATCCCCTGCCGGCACCTGGCCACCACCACCTCCTGATTACTGGTTTCTACTTTGCACTTCACTGACCCAGAGATCACTGCCATCCACATGCAAGGCCCTCCCTTTTAGGGGGAAAAAAACCCAAATTCCCCAGTCACGTTGAAACAGCCACCAAGCACACATGGAAATTTGTCCTCTGGAATCTCAAGTGCTCATTCACTGATTTTATATCATTATTAACATGACAGGGATCACTAAGTGGCATTGCAGGCAGTGAGGGTTCAAAAAAGCCATCAGGGAAAGAGACCCCCAAGTTTCCTCCTGCTGATGCTGGTAAAGAGGCCCATGGCAGAACACCACCTGTGTCTGCATATCTGGGGACCACAGCAGAGTGTAGGGAGTTTTCCAGCCCCTCAGCTGCAGGTGTGGGGAGACCCAAGCTGACCTGTGCCCACTCCTGGTGGGTATTTGCCTTCAGTCTAGCCCTGCTTTGGGTGCAGCCACTGGCATCATTCCCCTGAGCCCACCCAGATGCACTGGCCACCTCTGGAAGCTCCTCCAAAACAGAGGGTGAGAAAGAGGTAGTACCAGACATGACCTGGGACAAAACCACTATTTCTGGCTATTTCCAGACTTAATTTCTCATGGCAATAGCATAGCTGATTTCTTCCTGATCATATGCCTTCCCCAAGATGAATCATGTAAAGGGGGAGGTTTTAATGATAGCACCCAAGCCATGACATCCTGCTGGGAGATGGATAAGAAAAAGAACCTGCCCACACCCCTCCAAGCAGTTTTGGTTTGTGCATCTGCCAATACACGTCATCAGCAGTTTTGAGCATATATTGTTGGCATGTCTGCAGCTCCTCCAACAGAACAGCTCTCTTGTAACACATCCCTCTTGCATGAGAATGTCCTTCTGCAACCCAGAGTATGGCTGCAGACAGGATTAAGGTGTTTGGGACTGTTACGACACACTCCTGTCCAGATGCTGGGAAGTTTCTGTTGCTGAGCAGGAGCCAGTGCATCCTTTCCCTCCGGCTGCAGGAAACCCATGTGAGCTGCACCACTCTCCTGCATTACTGCACGTGAGCATTTTCTCCCTGAGCAATGACTTAATCTGGCACGCATCCAAACAGGCATATGATCGCCAGCCCTTGTAGCGCAGCGACGCACGGTCCCTTGGCTTCATCCTGCTCCTGCCTGTGCTGGCAGTTTGTAACTCTCAGCCACGGCATTTACCTTGAACAAAAAAGTCCTTTGTGGCCAGCAGCAGGGTATCACATTTACTGCTGTCCTGGGGAACTGTATAAATACCCACTGCCTTTCAGCACCAGCATGGTGTATGAACAGACCACGTCTTCCTTCCACGGAAAGATGATGGCCAGTAATTAAAAGCAAACTCTTTTCAAAAGTCCTGATCCAAGCAGGGGGGAACTGGGGGCTTTGCCAGAATGCTTGAGGGGTATCTAGGAGCAACGACTTTGCTGGGTCATTGAGTAGAAATAGTGAGGGCAGGTTTTACATTTCTTCCTCACTTATGAACACGGAGTCTGGGTGCAGCATGTCTCCAGCTGCGGGAAAGCAGGGAAATCCAGAGAAAACACCCTGTGGTAGCCAGCCCCTAAATTTCAGGACATGGTTTAGTGGGCATGATTGACAGTTGGATTTGATCTTAAGGGTCTTTTCCAACCTAAATGATTCTATGATTCTATAAGATGCCTGCTTCTTTCCTTGCCACAATAGATAAGCAGTGCTTCTGGCTTTCCAGCCCCCCAGTGCAAGGCAGTGGGACCTCCCAGGGCTGTTTGGGCAGTGCTGGCAATCAGCTTAGCCCATTGAGCAGAACATTTCTGTGCTGGCAATCATGCTGGCCACACCAGTGCCTCCCAATAAGGCAGCAGCCATGGGGCTCAGCCACACACTATCCAGCTGTTACGATGGGATACAGTTATCAAGTGTCATGGAGCCAGGCTTGAACAGTCACCAAGGACTGAATAAATAGCAGTAAGTGCCTGAAGTTCTTAATTCCCTTGTAGTGCAAAAAGTGTTAATCAATAAAAACCAGCCTGCCTCAGAAGTAGCGTGTGATGTCATGCGGTCAAATAAAAGAAGAAAAATGGAACTCTCAAGTCTATTTATTATCTAAAGTTTCTGGCTGACGCAGGCAGAATAAACTCATAGCTGCGGTAGACTCTTTTTACCTCTTTTTTTGTGTGTGAAAGTATACAAATGCACACTCAGTTTCAGATAAGAACTAAGTATTTCTCTAAGGGTAGATATTAGTGCGAGTGGAAATCCCAGGCTACCATTTTAAGGAAATTCCAGTTGATTTTTAAGTGCTTCTAGATGCCATCAAAGCAATGGAAATTTCAGCTTGGGGATGTTCATTGTCAAATGTCAAATGTTCATTGTCAAAGGGTTTTGATCCAGGACATTGAAATTTAATTTCATGTCTGAAAATTGTTTCCTGTCACAGAACTTTATTCCTTTTTAAAACACTATACAACTTTCATATTTTAGCAGTGTATAATATGGGAAATGAGGAATAGATATTATGTCCTACTGCAGTAATCAGACAATAAGAAAATGTATAAACATGGGATTTTGGTGCTCTGCCAATACAAATCAGGAGCCTTTAAAAGAGACTGGCCCTTTCTCCCTGCAGTCCCCTTTGTAAATGAGGTGACAGCATTTCTCTCCTCAGCACTTTCTAAAAGCAGCACTTTCACTTGAAAACAGCACTTAACCTTATTCTCTCCAAAAGCAGAGAGGTGTTAAAACAGCCATTAAAATTAAAAAAAAAAGAAAACTAAGAACCCAGACATTTGCAGCACCCTGGTCCCACACACCTCATTTCCTCTGGGGAGTGTGACCAGCCAGGGTGACCAAGAGACCCCCAAATCACCGGGATCCAGCCCAAACTGTTGCCTGGCTGACAATACCCCCAGTGACACCTGCCAGCTCACAACTAAAGATCCCCACAGGGACCGGGCTGAGCAAGCCTGGATCTGACCCCAGCCATGCTCCTGAGCGGCTCTCGGCAACTTATTTCTGTGGATCCCCAGCCCCGTCTTCCCCTCTTTTCACACAGAAAGGGCAGCCCATCCTGAGCGGTGTGTTAGTGATGGGCAGCACAGTTTGCATCCTCCTTCGGTTCAGCAAAGCATGGTGCCCGAACAGAGCAGAAACACCTCCAGCCATGGAGACCCATTAATGTCTGCTCACACCCCCTTAGACCCACCACACGAACCCACAGTAATTCTCCAACATGCAGGGATACAATTGCAACCACTCTCTGAATACCAAAAAAAAAAGATGCCATGCACAAGCATTACCTGTGCCAGAGGATGGTGGCGTGACAGACCCCGGGCTGTCATCTTCTGGCTCTGACACCATCACCGTTGGTACCACCTCATGGCTCGGCTTCAGGCCAGTCTCTGGCTGAGTTGGGCTTGACTCTTTGCTGGCAGCTTCCCCACCGCTTTCCATCTTGGTGAGCGTGATCTTGACAGGGGCTGTAATCACGGAGGCACTGTGCTTATCTCCAGACCTTGTGTCTTCAAGCAGGTCTTGCTCTTTGGCTGCCTTCATGCTCTCCAAAGCTGTCCAGTGTGGTTCAGCAGTGTGGCTGGACCTAGTGGGTATTCCCTGGTACTTATCGATAAGGCCTTGACTCTCATCTTCTGAGTCAGGGTCATGTTTTTCTTGGGATTTTATTTCTTCTGATCTACTTATGTCCATGTATTTATAAGCTTCTACTTTCATGGGATCTGCTAAGGTTTTATCAACTTCAGTAGACTCTGCAGGAGTCATCTCTATTCCCGAATCTGAGCTAAACAATCCACGGGACTCAAACCCAGTCACATCTTGAACAGGATGCCCCAGCGTGTTAAACCCCTCTGTGCTGCCCGAGCAAGGAATGGGGCTGTTTTCCTGCTGATAAATGCCCGTGAAATAGGTGGAGTCCCGCGGCGTGGTGTAGTGGACGTCCGAGATCAGGGAGGTGTAGAAGGAGCTGTCACCCCCATTGGCAGTAGAGCCATAGTCAAAGAGGTGTGATGAGGCTGTGACACCTAAAGCAAAGACACAAAAATGATGCGCAATGAAAAGACAAGTGCCTGCATGCATCAATCTTTCCGCAAAGCTGTACTCATTCCCTGCTGGGTTTAGATTCAGTTTGTGCACTAGCCTTGGCTTTGCTTGCAAGCTCTTTGGGACTGTCTCTTGCTATACCTTTGGGCGACATAGTGGC
This sequence comes from Pandion haliaetus, assembly GCA_013401275.1. Classification (NCBI taxonomy): domain Eukaryota; kingdom Metazoa; phylum Chordata; class Aves; order Accipitriformes; family Pandionidae; genus Pandion; species Pandion haliaetus. The sequence continues at coordinate 250,776 of VYZV01010830.1, forward strand.
ACATCTGTCAGACAAGGCTTCCAGCTGCTGTTGTATCTTAAAATAGCTATAATGATCCTGATAGCTGCTAAGAGTCCCCAGCCAATGTTTACCCAGCCTGTGCATAAAAATTTCCAGTGACTGCAATCCCACAACCTCCCTCACAATTTGACTCAGGGGGTCACCATCCAATATCCTTAAAAAAAAAATTCCAACATCCAATACAAAAACAATCCTGAGGGGAAAAAAAATTACAGAGAAATGGAGGAGTTTTAGACCCTAAGGAAACTTTTTATTAAGAAAAAAATTCTGCTGGACAGCAATTGAGATAGAAAGTTGGTAGGCAGTTTTACATTTAATTTGCTCTTTTAAGAGTAGCCACCCTAAATTTGTGAAACAGCAGGGCAGAGACTAAACACCCTTATTTAGTGATTTCCACGTGCCTAGAAAGCTGTATCCTGTGTGCATCATCTACAAAGCATGCTGGTATGAAAGCAGTTAAACCTCTACCCATGACCATGCATCATTTTCATACAGTGCCTCCAATTCTCTCTGTCGCTTTAAGTTCCTGGGGATGACACTAAATTACAAACAATGGCCACTCTCTATTTGCAGCATTAATATAAAGCACAGCTCAATGACAGGAACAGCAAGATCCCCCATGAGGGAGGGGAGATGTGGGGAGACAAATTTTTATAGGGGCTGAGGGAACGGGTATGTAGAGGAACAAAGCTAATGTCTGCAGGAGCTGGTGCCTATAGGAGGGCGGTAGCCCCTTAACTGCTTGTGCACTGATGCACACTGCATCGCAGAGGCTGGTCAGCTTTCTCTAACCTCTGCTCATCACCCTGCAAGGGATGTGGGGCTCCTGACCTACTCCACATGTGCCCAGTCCTGGGCTACCACGTACAATGCAAACTTAACAGTAATATTAAAGGGATGTTGCTGCAGCTGCAAAGCCAGAAGCTGGGAAATGTCAGCGTGAAGCTCCTGAGGTACTTGCATTTGGTTACTTTCCTTCTCCTTGCACATACATAACGATACCATCTCTAAATACCATCACAACTATTTTTTCCCACAGCCCTCCATGCATTAGGCACGTGCAGCTCGTTTAGTGAGTCCTGAAGCAATTTTCCCCTAAACGCTGTTCAGTGTGTAGCTGCAGGACTTATTTTACTGCATAACCTTACTGGATTTTACATGCACAAACAAAGCTCTGCACAAAGGCAGAATGACCATTTCCCTCACTGTATTTTTGCATCTCTCAGTGCTATGATGACTTGCAAGCAATTTCTCTTCCTTGGGCCACCTTTAGGGTGGGAACAGCATGCTCCTCCTTTTACAAGGGAAACTTGGTAGCAGAGGGAAAAAACAAACCAAAAAGTGCCACACTTTGCTTTTCAGCCTACCTATGTTATCTGCCTCTGTGTGTCCATCCACACTGACTGCAGGTGCTGCTCACTAATCTGCTACTGCACACATGATGCTGACAGCAGCTCCATCCCCATACCCTGAGAGCCCATGGCCAGGGATCTGTGGCAGCTGCCTTTGCCATATGAGAGCACAGAGCAAGGGGTGCTGTAGCTAGCAGGTGAAAAATTATCATCAGCATTCCCAATTATTCCCAGCCTTTATTTTGCTCTTCTCACCACTATGGAGCACTGCATAGAATGTTTCATGGAAATATTTATGATCAAGGCAAGATCTTGCTTCAGAGTGGTCAGGGTCACTGCAGAGATTTTTCCTACACAAGTGAGTTTGGGACTTTTTTTCCTCCCTGTGTAACTTTACATTTACCTATTCTAAATTTCATGTTCTACTTTCCTGCCAGCACACTCAGGGCTGCAAGATCCTTTTGTAACTTGCTGCAGGCAGCTCTCATCCTCACTGCTCCAAATGACTCGGCCTCATCAGCAAAGGTACATGAGAACAGAGCCTAAGCAGAAAACCACAGTGAAACCAAAGCAGAATGAGGGCTAAGCTGGGCTGCCCAGCACCCACATCAGGTCCTGAGGTCATCCAGTACCTCACAAAGACAGCTCATACCCAAAAAGCATTTCTAAATGATCAGTAAGCAAAAAGGGGTGGGTTCTTTTTCTTGCAAATATTTTTCTTGCTGAACTTGCCTTTTTGAAAATTATCAATAAACAGGCTTGGATTTTCACAAATGTGTTAGCTGGAATTATCTGATGCATTGTTCATGCCGACATATTTCAGGCTGTGAATTGCTGACTACTGACTATTCATGCCTGTTGCTGCCAGTATCTGCTGCTTGTAATTTACTATTTGTGCTGGGTGAGTGGCTGTCTAAATCATGGGGTTTCAGGGCTGCTCTTTCATTAGATGATTCCTTGGTGCCTACTGGACCTGATCCAAAGCCCACCAAATTCACTAGATTAGAAAAGTTTCATTGATTCTGAGTAGTTTTGGACTAGCTCAGGATGGCTGAGCAGTACTTTCTGCTCCAGTGCTCATGAAAAATATACCATCATAACACCATCAGTGAGCAAAAATCCATTTCTACAAACATCCCACTATTGCTAGTAGAGAGGAAGCACAAACATAGTCAAAGGAAATTGAAGTCACCATCAAACCAATATCCATGGGTGCTGTTTGCAGCATTCATTTCCGCTTTGTCCACAATATATGAGAGCCAGATGCACATGAATTTGCAGCACTTAGCAATGCTGATCAATAGAGCAGTGCAAGGGTTTCTGATGCATTTGTGTCAGGTGCTTCATAGCAGGTGTTATAGTAACCCAGGAGAGCTTGCAGGAGAACCACTGTGGTAAAGAGAGCCTGGGAAAATATCATCCTATTCTTTATGTTATTCATCAGGAGAAAGAAAAAATAACCCTGAAATACTCATCGACAGAAACATCACATTTTCAAATATTACAAAACCAATGCTGTAGCAGATGTTAACAAAAAAGTTGATTTAAAATGGACACACTGTCGATCATAAACTTTTTTTTTCTTTCTGCAGTGGTTTTGCAAATAACAATGAAACCAGAAAATGCATTTCTTACTGGGGTTCAGGAGGAAGACAAAAAGTTAAAGGGTGCGTGAGCATGTCCATATGCATGTGCGTGTAGAGAGAAGGTTCACACTAGCAGGACATAGAGGGATCCCAACTCTCAAGGCAACCACAGAGTCAAAAGCACTGAAGACAGCTGAAATTGCCTAATTACTAGGATTTAATGCAACTCTGATTCCACAAGGAATGATTTAAAGCCATTGGTAAAACTGCCTCTTATTTGGGAAGTGTGAATCTATCAGCTATTAGACTGGCTGTTAAAGACATGGAAACCTATAATAGCTGAGCAGATTTTTGCTGAAGAATAGTGTATTCAGAGGCTGGTGATTAAGCAATGCCCTCTCTGACTTTAAGTTTGTTTAGTTCAATATCCGTGGGAAGGAGAAGCCTTGAATAGCACTGGTAACGGATGGCAGTATCAGATCTGAATTTGCCCTTGTTACAAAGGCTTGTTTTTTTTTAATCTGGATTTCCCTCAAATGTGCCCAAAAACTTGCCTGCCAATTCAAGTAAAGCAAAACTATTCAGCACCTGAGAGCAGCAGTCATGCTTTCTTGTAACATGAGCCCTCGAGAAATAATTTCACTTCCTGTGACCAGCTAAGAAGTAATGGGTCTGATTCAATCATTCAAGCACAGCTGAGATGCTCAGCAAGTTACATGTGTTTTCATCAACTGTAAGGAAAAAAAAAAAAAAAAAAAAAAAAAGAAAATTACTGTTTTGTTTCCTCAGAATAAGTAACTGAATGCTCCAGAAATCCTCTCCTACAGCACTGGATTTAGAGCTATTTAGCAATTGACACAGGAAATAATTTAGAAATCATTGGTTCCATGCAGAGTAACTCTTAATTTAAGAAAGATAGCTGAAGCCCAATTTGGATCAATGCAAACTGAACTGCTGCAGTACACTGGAAGAGGAAATCAAAAGTTAGCTCAGGATGATAGACAAGAAAAAGAGCTAATTTAAATAAAACTGGGGGGTTTTTTTTCCCCCCAACTGGAATATGCTCAGCGGTCTTAAAATTGATCACTTCAGAATATTGTGTTAAATTTTCAATAAAATAACCAGTTTCCATGTTAACCTGCCTTTCTTAATCTTCACATATAACTCTGGTGACCTTCAGTGGCACAGACAGACTGACGCAGAAGGACATGAAATTTCAGCTCTGCAGAACAGCTGGCAACCCCGCAATGTGAGGTTCAGTATTTATTGTGTGGCAGTGATTCGGTCAGAATTATTAATTTTTCAGAAGAGGAGAGGGGGAACCAATCTTTAGTTAGATGATGCTATTTTTACAGACTGGAGCTGCACTGAGGAGAGGAAGGATCTTTGGTTGCAACTGGAGGAATCAAGGTTTCAGCAACCTTTTCAGACAAAAGCAGGATAGTGTGAGCAAGCCACTTCCAGCAAATTCCTGTAAGTCTTTTAAATAGTTGGCTCTGACTTTTGCTTTGGATATTGAGCCTTAGGAGCCATTACCAGCTACCCCAGTGCTGCAGGGCTGGTAGCTCCCAGGAGCAGGGTCTCCCCAGCTCTTTCCTGTGTCCATGCAGATCACAGTCTCCTGGTGACAAGATCCACCTTGTCCCATTTGGACAGTCTCTGACCTGCAGTAATTTATGGACTAGAGATAATAATGAGCAAAGTCCCCTAAACAAGGGGAGTACTCTTGTTTGACTGGCCCCAACTCATGCTAGAGGGTCTCTCAGGCCATGTGTCACTCCCAGTACCTCAACCCTTTAGGTGTCATCCAGAGACTCTAAGTAACAAAGATGCCAAAACTGAGCAATAAGCATTTTCCAGCACAGCAACTTTGCTCTGATCCAAGACTCCCAAAGACACCACAGAGCTCAGGGATATGCAGTGACTTTCTTTCAGCACTCAGACTAAAGCCTGACTCTTAAAAAGACGTCCTATATTGTCTTAAAGACTCAAGGAGGTGGTTGAGCACTTTGCCAAGCTTTTTATTTCATAATTACCCTCTCGCTTAGAAAGGCTGATTTCATAGCAAGGCTGACTGTCTAAATCCAAGGAGCCATCATGGTGTCCCATTGCACCTGACAGTGATGCAGGAGAGTTGCATTGCTCAGACCTTGCCACCACCTAAACATCTGTATCTGAAGATCAAACCACAGCTCAGGGTCCTCTCTGATGACCAGCACAGACCATGTTTCCCAGCCCCCCATCAGCAGCTTACATTCTAGCCTTTCCTTCATTTTTTTTGTTCACCCATGACCATCAGATAGATGCATCTTCCTGCTTTCTTCCAAATACACAACAAAAGTAGCTATTAAACAGTCCTGCCTTTTCTGTACCAAATTTACAGTTTTGTCATCAGCCACTAGCAAAAAGCCTGTGCTTGACTTTGGCTTCTTCTTATTCCTAACTTATCCTTAAAAAAGGAGGAAAAAAAGGGAAATACTTTTAACCTCTCCTGTTTTTTTGACCCTGATACATGATGTCTCATTGTTTCTTTTTAGTTTCCCAACTCAGTTACCTTCCTTTTTAAAACTCCTATTATATTGCCTTATTATGATCTCATCTGTAGTCATATACATCTTTATATAGATGTTCAGTGTTTTGTCACTTTTCCACATCTCTTTACAGTACCCAGGTGGACAGCAGTCCCAAGTCTATCTCCAAATTCAAAGCATCCCCTGTTGTCTTAGATCTAGACCAAGCTGTTCTTCCTCTCTGCTTGATTTCAAGTCCAACTCAAACCTCAGGAAAGTTCCACAGATTTCCAAATGTCCTTTGCTAGTACCACTCCCAGCAGTGGCAAGGGAAGCTTGCATGAGTGGCAGAGGCATCTCTGAGCCCCATGCCAAATCACACAATGCTTCAAAGCAGGCTGGCTACCCCCAGGGATATTTGAGTGTGCCACTTGGAAGCCATGCTCTCAATTTTGCAAGACCCCTTCTCCATGAATTTGCTAACCTAAGACATTTCAATATCCATGCAAACCTCAAAAGTACTGGAGCACTTGCGTGTCAGCTCAAGTAGAGCTTGAAACCCGAAGAGCTGAGACCTCTCATGCCAAGTGCAGGCATCACCATGTTGTGGATAACACCACTAAATCAGCTCTCAGTCTCCCCTGGATTAGCCTCTCTCAATAGCCAGAGCCAGCTGTCAGCCCTGAGCTATACTACCTCCAGATGCTATAGGTTAGATGCAGAGAGCAGCAAGCTGCTTGCAAGGGAACTGCACTAGGCATGCATCCCTGGTAGCAGTGCCAGCTATTCCCAGCTGCCAGGAGATGGTGCTCTTTGTTTTAGCTCAGGATTTGCAAACCCACTTTACAGGTTAGTAACTTCTTTTCCTCCAGAACTCTCACGATCCTGACTGCAGGAAAGATACAACTCTGCAAGTCACAGCACTCACAAATATGAATGGCCATAATCTGAAAGTCACTTTGAGATTCATTTGCACAATAGATGCTATAAGAAAACTGGATGTATCAGAAGGATACATGCTTCTACTCTATTATTTCCCTCTGGTTCTCTGCATGGGTCCTGAATGTGTTGGGGAAACTCAGAGCAGCAAGAAGACTGCGTCCCGCTGTCTCAGAGCAGCTGACAGCTCTGCGCCCTAGCTCCTGGGGACAAGAATGAGTCAGTGCATCAGCTGTGCAAGTTATTCATCCTTCCCCTCGAGATCCCATGGCCAGAGGAAACACTGCCATGCAGAGACGCAGGAGCTGTCTCCTGCACAGGTAGGAGGGCAAAAGGACAGGGTGGAAAAGATTCTCTTTACACTCTGGTTACTCCATTGACTTCATTGGAGTGACTTCTGATTCATCCTGCCTGAGATGGAAAGCAAGTCCTAAACTCAAACAAGTTAATGATATGCTTTGATGCATGTAAAACTCCTCCTGCAGATCAATATGCAGAAGATATGAGTCACTACAGCCTCCAGCCCCAGAGCTTTAGCTGTCCATTACAAGCAGGCATTGCAGCTTCCAGTTCCAGGGCTTCCCCATTTCAGTCCTCCATGGGTGCTAAATACATGTGGGGGTGGGAGTCAGCTGGGATCCCAGCCCCCAAAAAGCCTTGGCTTCTGAGGATGTGCATCCTTTATCAACTCACTGCCTCCTGGTAAGCACACAGGCTGGAGCAGGGGACAAATATCTTTCAAGATCCAACCCCTGGATGCCCTAACACTTTTAGGAGTTTCAGCTTGGGGGCTGCCTGGTCGAGACACTCCCCCCAGCAGCTGGTGCCAGGTCACCATCATGTTATGCCAAAGCATGGTCCTTCACGTGGCTTCCCAAGACCCTGCCTGGGGGGTTCTCCTGTTGCCCCGGCTGACTTCAGATTTCCTCCAAAAACTGGGCAGGCACAGATCAGGTCCTGGCTCAGCTGCTGAGTGTGACAGCCCTGTCTGCAGGAGGGATGTGTAGGAAACACTGATGAGCTTTTAATAAGATTAAGACAGATCCACTCTAGGGAATGCAGGACGCACTGCGCTGCTGGCACCATCATCCCAGCAGGCTATTAACAGCACCTTTTTTTTTTGTCATGGACTCTGCACCACAAGAGCTACTGTCTCCCTGCCAGCACCACTCCAAAAAGATAGCAGGGTCCATCTTCTTGCTGCTGCTGAGTAGGCACTGTGGGTGTCATGATGCACCCTAGACCAAGCTAAGTCAAACAGAGGAGTGAAGCTTGGTTTGGTGATGCTGAATAACCTCAGCTCCCATGGACATCCACAGAGCTCACAGCATCTGACAGGGGATGTTCAGCAGACTCCCCAAAGCCAACCAGCCAGTGTGCAAAGTGAACCCATAGTAAATGATTCAGCAGTTCCCACCTCGACACACCCTCCGGGCTTTCTGCTTCAACAAATGTTCTGAGAGCTCCAGTTTAACCTGGCAGTAAAACCCTGGTACAAGGTCCATGATAGCCCACCCAGTACTCTAGAGAGCATGAAAAAATCAGGAACACTGAAACACAAGCCCTGAGAGGAACACAAGAACTGTTTAAAATGTGCATAAAAGTTGCAAATGCTCCTGCTAGAAGTGCAGCTGCACCAGATTTTCATAATTATCAGAAAAGGATACAAATATCATTTAGTAAGTTTTAACAAAAATCTGGTTCAGGAAAAATGCAGGTTCTCACTCCTGTGATATGAGTAACGTGGCTGGTTAGTAGGGTTCAGCGACACTAAGGTACTGCCTAAAATGCTGTCAAATGCACTTTGCTAAGGATAATTAAACCCCACTTATGAGAATAATTCATTCTTATTTCACTGTAGTCACGTTTCCCCTGGAATAATCAAACTCCACTGAGTCCCATGACAAAAATACTCCAAGCACTAAATGAATTAGCACCTAAATCATGCTATTCAATGACTTGAAATGGGGCCCAACTCCCTTTAGAGCACTAGACACCAAAGTATCTCACAAAATCTGGATGTGTTTGGCTAAGTCTCATTCACCTTTAAGTTCTAAAATACCTAAATCCCATTTCAAATATGATTTAGGAACTTCAGCTATTCACTGTTTTTACCCCCAAACCTCTACAAAGCAGCCTGTCACTCTCCAAACTCAGACCAGGTTGTCTTTCAATACCCCCTGTGCAAACACCCTCTTCCCCTGCCCAACCTCCAGCCCGTGGCTCTGTCACAGACACTTCCTGCACATCCAACCCCACCTTTGCTGCATCCCAGTTACTTAAAAATTCAGCTTAGCATTGATTGCTGTAAGGCAATCCACAGCCGTTCAGCTGCAGATTCAAACTTAGCCTGGAAGAGAGAAAAATGCAAATGCCAGCTGCTCTTGATGTGATAAACCCAGGACAGAAATCATTGCCCTACAGCTTCAGGCTCTTCCACACCCAGAGAGAGAGGGCTCAGCAGCAGGGAGGTAAAAGCCAGCATTGGAGAAGGGCTTCTACTGAAATACAAGTCTTTGAGCAAGAGTCTGATGCACATCTGGAGGAACTGCTGAGTTTTCTCTATGCCACCTGACCACAACACCTCATGGAAATGCAGCTATTAAAAAATGAGAAAAAAGGAAGAAAGGGTGGCATTGCACTCAGCTCCCCACCCTCAAGGTTGAAGCCACTCCAGTGGCGTGAATCTTCCAGGGAGACAGAGCAACAATTGCAACGAAGTTCAGCTGAAATCACTGAGGGCTCTCGAGACGAAAATTAATTTTGTGACAATGCATAACACCTACAGCAATGTGTCAGGCCCAGTAATTCAGGGAGAAAACCAGCTGTCAGGCACTGAGGACTGGGGTAAATCAGGAGCAACTCCACCAAAAGGCACTAGAGTTACACCTGCATAAAACTGTCATCAGGGAAGGAAGTACGAGGCCCTGGGAGCCAACAAATAGAGTCTGAAGACAAGGCATTGCTGGCCACAAATCAGGATCAAATCTAATGCTCAAGGGACAGCAGGGAAATCTAGGTCAGAGAGGACACGGCAACTCAAGGCTGACACAGGCAAAGAGACAGAGATCACAAATCACCATCTAACTCTCTTTTCACCCAAGGTTTTCCTATTGCAACTTGACCTGCGCCAGAAAGACCAGAGGACCAGTGTATGCTGGCTCCTGGTGACTACCTTTATTGGCAGCAATAAAAACATTAGGAGAAAAGACCCTGTATAGCATCAAATAAGATCCAGAATATATGACATCAAGGAGGAGTGAGGAAATATGAGCAACATCAGAAAAGATTTTTTAAAAAATTTTAAAAAGAGAAACAGGGAGGTTCTGCTGAGGCAGGTGAGGCAGCAGGCTCTGATCCAAGTGCTAATGTGGTTTCCTTGCATGTTAAGTGATTTCTCTCTTTTTCTAGGTGGGAGCACCAAGGGTGCATCTGAAAGTCAATCAAAAAGTTTTCAAAAGTATATTAAAAGTTAAACCTCTCAAAGTAGTGCAGAATGTGGGGCAGAGCCACTGCAGTCATAAATCAGCATCAACCTGCTGGCTCCAGCTTCTGCTTAAGGAGGATCGGGCCATATGTGCTATAACTAATGCTATAAATGTCCTTTCCTTCAAGATCTGTCCTTTATTTACCTGCCACTATGTCTCTTCCCCTGCAAAAGATAAGTTTACCCCAGAGACAGGAAAAATCCTCCCCGTACATCTCACTTCCCTGAAGGACATTTCTAGAGACTTATCCCACCCTTCACTCCACCTGAGTGAAGAACCAATACAACTACAAGCCACTCCATTTCCTGACTGTGAATACGTGACAAAAAAATATTCACCCACCCAGGAGAGCAGCCAGCAAGTCTGAAGTCGGTACTTTGAGCAGAGGCATAATTAAGGTTTCAAGGAACACAGATTAGTTGGACTGTCCCCCTCCCTGAAAGCCCAGGAGCAGCTCTTACTCCTTCCTTACTTGGCAGCTCTCCATCTCTTTTCATTTGCAAAGCCTGAAGGCTTGGAAGGGTGACGTGGGACCTCTGTGGTGAGCTGGGGCCTGGTCAACAGGCTGGCTTGTCTTTGGGCATCTTTCACAGACACCTTGGATGTCACCCACAAGCTTCTCACTCCTGGATACCCTGAAGCTGTGGGGAAAGGAGCAGCTCCTCTCCCCACTATACGTGCACACCATGCAGGAAGCCCTGTGGGCAGCACTGCAGACTCACCCACTGTTTCCTGGGATAAAGAAACCTAGGACATGGGTATCTTTGGCTCTGGCCCTCTTCTGCTGCAGCCAGCAGGGCTGGGATAGGGGCAATTGCTTTGGTCTAGGGCAGGCAGCTGCTGATCATCGCTTTTCTAGAAGAGCAGAGGAAAGCCAAGGCAAAGTCCTGCCTCTGCTGTTCGCAAGGGGACCCAGCTCCCTGCAGTCAGAGTTGGTGGCTAAATCACAGTCTTCTGAAGATTTAAAGACAGTGGAGGCTGCACTACAGAAAGCTTTTGACGCTGTGGCGGAGCAACCTTGATTCAAACCAACCATTTGCTGGAATTATTGTGTGTTATTAAAGCAGGAGGGGGGCAGCAGCTTGACAGCAGTGCCAGTACCAACCTCTCTGACAGGCACTTCTCTGCATTCAGCAGCACAGCCTGGCATTTGGCTTTGCAAGTGAAAAGCTGGGGATAATTACCCAGATCATGATGCCTCGTGCAGCTTTCCTAGAGTCTCTGCCGCCTGGGAAGGGTCACCTGCCAGGTAACTGTGGAAGCTGCAGTGAAAGGCAGGAGCAAAGAGCTCTCCCCTTGCTCTCCTCCTCTGCCTGACCTCCCATCTGTGTGCCGACGGTGCTGCTGAAGCAGTTCTTGTGGAGCGGTTATTGCACACTACTGCCTCACTCACATCTGCTGGAAGATTTCTATTAAAAGCTGCAATGAAAACTTAGCTTTTCAACCACAGGGAGGTCTATTTTCCTGCAAAGAATGTCCCTTCCCCCAGAGGAACATCCAAGACTCCAAACCTGAAAATCTCTGACTTTGCTGCCATCCTGACCTTAGAAGGGGCAGAAAGCACTGAAATAGTTTCCTATTCAGCCAGAGGAGGTTTCAGACCCTACATACTGAAGGTTTTTAAGAGTAGTTACACAAATAACTCTTGAATGCTTTCAGTAGAGTGCTCCTGCTTGGGGAGACAGGATAAATACACGACCTCCACAGCAGCTCTCCTGCTTTAGGCTCTAGCCTGAACTGCTTTTGGAGGACAGCTACACAACAGCGAGACTTGCAGCTATGATCACGAACAATGACCTTTCCATCCCAGCAGATACATCAGGTAGAGTGCTTCATCTGAGAAGAAAGCAGCTTCTAGATCAAGTTCTGGACAGGACATCTCTGCAGATACTGCTGATTCACCTACAGGTTTGTGCCAAAACGATAAACATGTCTAAAGAGAAAAAGCAAATATGGCAAGCAGTTTTTCTGCTGTGTTTTCAAAGAGATGGAAAGGAACATCCAGAAAACTTCAAGGCAAGTGAAGCAGTATGTCCCCCGGGAAAAGCCCATTTTGAGAGTCTACCACAGCAAGTGAGCCAGAGGGCATTTGGAAGAGCACTACTACTACCTAAGATTAAGCATTAGGTTGTACTTAAAAAAAAAATCTAATAGCCTTCTTGGCTATAAGCTTGGTGTTAGGAAGCCAAGGAAAAGTAGTTAGCGTAGGAAACTTAACTTTCTCATATATTTTTGGCATTTAGTCCTCGCTGGTAATCAACTCATAACATATGTAAAGGAAGTCAGTCAAATCGACAGTGTTAACAGGGGAATTAAGACGCTAAGATATCCTGGAATGAGTTCTTCACATGCAATATCAGACACTGGCTAATTATTCATTGCATTAAAAACCTCAGCCAGGGTAGTGTAAAACGCATCAGCAGATGACACTATGCCCAGGAATGTAGCATATTTCCCTTGGGCAGAAGCCAGAGTGCAAGGGTGTATGCAGTGCTGCAGACTGAACATGGCAAAGTACCCAGGCAGGACATGAAAGGAGGCAAGAGGCAGTCCAGGAACAGACAGCAAAAGAAATAAGAGTTCATGGACTAACCCTGCAATGTATAACAAAGAAGGTCCCATACAGGGATGGACAGGGCAGGGAAAAGAGACTCCCACTATTTATCTGTAGCTTGTCTCCTGGCACAGATAAACCAGGAGCCAGGTATTTGTGCAGTTTTCTTCATTTAGGAAAAGCATGGAAAGATGCAGAGAAGCTACAGAAGATGCTGGTGGCATAAGTACTGGAGGGCAGGATACCTGGGACCAGTCTGGAAGAAGGAATAACAGAGATACATTTGTATTGTATGGAAACGGGAAGGGAGGGCAGGATCACAGTCTATCAATACTCTGAAGGTACCAGTATAAGTGAAGGAAGGGAATTAGTCACAATCTTACAGAATGACAGGAAAAAGAGCAATGGCTTGAAGTTAAGATATAAAATTAGGCTACATGTCAAGGTGTATTTCTTGATTGAAAAGGGCAGAGTGGAATAGGGAGCACAGGGAATGCCCATACACTGTCTCCCCATTACAGCCTATCTGGATAGGCTGTAGCAGGGAATGAACTCCAGCTCTGCCCTGGGAGGGGGTTCCAGATGTCTTTTTCTGCCACCACTGTCAATAGCCCACTTTTGCCTCTTGTACATTAGCACTTCAGATGAAGTTTGGCAAAAAAGAAAATTAAAGGGAAGTAATTCTACTTGGAACTGAGCTGTAACAGATTTTTTCTTCCATGGGTCCCCCNAAACAAAAACAAACCAATAAAAATCATTCTAGGTCAAATTAAATTGATTTGACCTGAAGCCAAATGTCAGATCTGGTTTACAGCTAACTTTGATATTCAAAGGGAAACACTGTGCATCAGGGTCCCTCATGGCAGCACACGCAACATGGCACATGTAGGGGGACCTTCATTTTCCATAGCCCACCCCAGCTGCACCTAACAGGCTGCAGCTCCCTTCAGAGAAGCATCTTTTATCTTCTTCCTTAACTTCTTCCAACCACTGCAGCATAGCACCCATATGACCAAAGTTCACAGGCAGTCCTAAATCATGCTCAGACCCATCTTAGCTCCCAGTGTTTTGGATTTGAGCCCATGAAATTATTCACCACATCATATAGTTGCTATAGTAACATCATATTGAGTATTATTAGAAATCACTGTCCCAAAATCCCATATACTGGAAGGAGTTGTGCAGCAGGGGTAAGAGCCATCTTTACCTGCGCAGCTTTCTGTTCTCCATAGCTCCCAACAGCAGATGATCCAGGCAGTGGATTAACATGCCTTAGCTTTCCCCTGCACTATTGGTTGCAGCACTGAGCTGTGGAGTGCAAAAAGCAATGTGTACCCCACTTCCAACTGTCCCAGCTTGTTCAAAGCATCTGCTGTTTAAAGCTGCTTCTTCACAGCAACTTGCTTACACATTTTCCAGAAGTGAATGAACAAAATATGCTCTAATTTAAATGCAGACAACAGGTATTTTTGTTAGCTCAAGCAAACAAGGAAAATCTGAGCCCCTTTCCCCTCCATTGTTCACAGGAATTTAGAATATGACCCTGCAGAGATTAAATTTTGCAGTAAACCTTCTTGAACATTTCCCTTTTACAAAAAAGAACCACAACTTTTTTTTCCTGATGTTAAAAGTTAGAACAGTGCACATTCCTTAGGAAGCAGGAAATTAAGCCAGTACAGGGCTGAGAATGGACAGAGAGGACTGGACAGAAGAAGAATCAGGCTCCACGTTGCTCTAAAACACAAGTCACTACATTCTTCCACTAAACTCCTCTTCCAAGAGGAAAACTGGGTTTCAGCAGTTAAATATAACTAATTCAGGCAATAACTTTCCACAATAAATTAGAAGTTTTGGGAAGTTCTAAATAACATTTGGTGTTGCCTTATGCAAATGCGACATGGCTCAGGTGCTGTATCTCTTACTGCCAATAAGGCCAGCAGATGTCCACATCGGCTGTGGGGTAAACACAAAAAGGGCTTCTGAGGTCCACACAGCTCCCAGCCTGATCTGAAATAGTCCAAGGACAATAATCAATGTTCTCCTCCTTTAGAAACTGGAAATAGGACAGAGAAGGGAAGTTGGAGATGGGAGACTACATGAAGAGTATTTCCAACAGGCTATTTAAACCTTTACTGCCTCGACTTCCATTTACCCTGAAGCCGTTTAACACTGTTTTGCAGCGTGAAAGGGCCTTCATGTGGATAAACATTCAGGTCTGTCACTGTAAGGCACTCACAACATATGGGCAGACTCTTCCTTTTTAGTATTTTCATCCACTTAAATACATCAGATAAAGGCTTAAGGATTTTATGCCTGCTTTTGACCACAATGACCAGTATAAACAGCCATTCCAGTGAGATATTTCTGTCTGCACACCCAGGATGCAACAAAACACCTCCCTGGGCTGCCATCCCATTTCCCAAGCCAAAGGCTATGCTGGCAACCCAGGTCAGGCCCCTGCCTTTGGGGATCAAGAGCCCTCATCTCTTGTCTGGACCTGTCTTAGGTTATCTCCATGTGGTTCTCACCTAAGCTGCAGACCAAGGTCAGATTGGTCTTCGATGGGGAGAGCAGAAATGGTTTTTCCATCCTAACTATAGGTGGTCACCTGGATGCAACATGCTTCATCCCCCAGCCCAGTTTACCCAGTCTCTGCATCTTTCAGCTAGCTCTCGAGTCAGCTTTTAAGCTGACACATAGTTTTTGGCCATCTCTGTACCAGGTGGCTAAACTACACCAGACATCTTTGGCACCTGCTTGCCCCAGGGACTATGTAGGCAGAGCATCCCCAACAGATTTTGGGTTGTGAGGATGAGAAGGAAACAGCTGAAGAATGAAGCAAAAAGGATGCAGAGACAAGAGGAAGAACAGGGAGAAGTATTGGGAGAGAGGAAAAAGATGGGGTGTGTGGAAAGCAGAGGGGGAAAAGGATAATGATGTGGAGAGAGAGAAATAGGCAGAGTGAGAATTAAATGAAAGACTGATGCAGAAGAATTAAAACAAAGTCATGCAAACAAAGGACAAGAGAGATAGAAAGCAGAGACTGAAGTATGAAATGGGTGAGAAGAGACAGGAGAAATTTTAGAAGTGCTAGGGTAGACACACACACCTGTCTGTATGTACAGTCTGACAGTTACTACATTTGATCTACGCTTCCCTCATTCCTGTTTATCCATCATACATTTCTGGGACACTATTTTTAGCCATGTACAAAAACACACTAGGAGCTTTTCTCACTTCCATTTTGGAGGAAGGGCCATGCACTTCCCAGGCACAAGGTGAATCTTTTCAGAATAAATTCAGAAAGACTATCAGGGCAAACCCAATGCCTATGAATAAATAACTCTGCTCCTGCAGAGGAGGCTGTGGCAAGGAGCTGTTCTCAGATGTGCATATAGCCCCGAAGAAGAGGATGCTTGGAGCAAACAAAGAGGTGGCAGCTATGAGCCCTGTGTGGCTTGGGCATTTTATCTGCCCTCCTGTGGGAAGGAGCTTTTCCAGTCTGGACCAGCAAAGGGCATGAGGAGCAACATGTACACAAAAGCAGAGGAACGTGGCCAATGTGAGCTGTTGTGCAGGTCCTGTTGCCTGGACCAAGGCAGCTCCTTCTTGCACCATGGCCATCCCATGCCCTCTGCACCAGTCTGCTGGATGATGCCTGTGACAGGTTCAGCAGCACCAGTCTGATGCTATTTTTGTTCCACATCAGGTGTGAGGACCTTGGGTGTAACAGACCTGCTACTGAAGAGAGCAGTGAGGCAGGAGGCTTTGTTCTGTGCTGTTGTGCTGCCATCCTCAGCAGCAGGGCTGGGATATTGCTGGCTAACATGGCTGCAGCATGAAACACTGGGCAGGGTGGGGATTAGCTTAAGGCAGAAATGTGGTGATTTAAGGTTAAGCCTTCCCCAGTGTCATTTCTGTGCTTGAATCAGTCAAATAAGCTGTTGTGTCCTGTTCCCTGCATATTACAGCAGCTCTCCCCCTCAATATAAGCATCAGATGAGGTCAATTTATGCAGTTATAGGAGGAAGAACCCGGAAGTTTGTATATGCCACTGATCCCTTCTTGGATAGGACAAGGAAGGCAGGGATTGAGTCTGACCAAAGATCAGCTCCAGTTTCTTCCTTTTAGGGCTGCTTGAGCCTGACATAACTTAGCCCTGCCTCAAGGCTGCTCTAACTCCACATTGGGAGAGTGGCTCTGCATGGAGTAGCACAGGAAGATGCCCAAAGCCATTTCTAGCCTCCCTCAGCACCCCCTCCAGGCCACATGCAATTTGACCATACTATACAGTACATTCAGCCTGCTCCGAAAAGCATCTGTCCACCTCCCTGAGAGGTGGCTGGGGACAGCCATGAGCTGAGACACAGGAGCTAAAACAAGGTTTGGCAGTATTCACGCAAGCATCTTTCGATTATCCATTTGCCCACACGTTCCTGCCCTTTGGCTGCTATATTACTAAATACCCAAATTATGCAGCTGTATTCACCTGGAACTGTATGAAGTAGGACATTGATACATTTTATAAGATGGCACTGGAAGCTTCACTTCCATGTGAGGTAAAAACAAAACAAGACTTTTATCTGTCTGCAATCCGACTTTACTCAACCGCCTCTTATAGCAGTTGGGATGACAGAGGTGCATGCTCCTGAGTGTCCAGACACTAAAAGTATCTGTAATGTGCACCAGACTCTGAGCACCTGTACAGTTTATACTCATTAAATTGATGTGAGGCTCCCAAATCCCTTCAGTGCTCTTTCAGAAGACACAGATTCTTGCTGAAAAATTGGTAGGTAGGTTCCCCAATGCTGGTCCATTCCCAAAGTCTCTGGGATCAGAGCTGCAGAGGTCGTGGCTGCAGCAGAGACTGTTTTAATGAAGTTAGTGGGTTGGGCTGTGTCCCATGGCCAGAGGAGTGCGCCAGAGATGCAGGGAGATGTCAGCAGGGCAGCAATGCTGAACTCCAGGCAGGGCTGTGGCTCAGCCGCAAAGTCTGTGAAGGGGCAGAAGTGCTGCTTGAGGGTTGGAGGAGCGCGTTCCTGGTGAATTCAATGGATCATGCAGATGCAGAAAGTGGAGAATATGCAAGTGCCCAGATAGAAATCAGTCTCTCCTGTGGTACTCCTCCATCATCCATCCCACGCAAAACCATGTAGAGCATGGGCAATGCAGAAAGAAAACCCTTATGGGTTTGAGATGCGGGAGAGGTCTCTGTTGCAGGCTTTCAAACACAGTCTGCCTTGATAAAGAAGGAGCCAGGATCTCTCAGGTTGAGGCTTGCTGCCAGCCTTGGAAATGGCTGAAGGTCCCTTCTGCTCACCAGCACTTCAGCCCTCAAAAATAAACCTATTTCCTATCACTACTTGGCAGGAGTCCACAGTTACCCATGCTGCTGGAAGGGCATGGCAGACTGTTCAAAGGGGATAATGGAAGCAGGGTAAATGCCTCCCAGATGTGCAAGGCAATACACTGTAAGCTCCTGCCCTCTCCAGCCCCAGTGTGACTTGCATCTCCATGACCTTGCTTCTCAACTAGACTTTTTGGGGTGATCAAATGAGACAAGGCCATCCTATTTATCTCCAGCTATAGCACCTTTAAACCAAGGAGTCAGACTTTTGGAGCCAAGCTGCTCAGTTACACAGCAGCCTGCTGCTTTCCAACAGGAAAAGGACACTTCATGAGAAAAGGAGCCAGTTTTCAACAAAATGTAAAGCTGTAAGTGGGGAATGTTTGGATCACTAAGTAGAGCTGTCCCCTTCCCCAATGGTGAACACTATCACAGGCCCATTTTCAGGATATCAACCTCTGTCTTAAAAACATTTAACTTTTGAGCCCTTACACCCATTAGAAAACTGGTTCACAACATGACTGACCTGGTGTTTAAGAGTCACCTAAATTTATTCATCACCAACCTACATCCATTACTTCTTCTGTCAGCATTGGCTTTTGCCCCTTGAAAATATTTATAGGAAGCAATCATTCCCTTGGAGCTTTCATTTTGCTAGACTGAACAAATTACTCTCTCTAGTCTCTTAAGGAAAGCTCTCCACACCCTGACACTGAATCTCACGGAGAGTCTAGGATGCCTCGTGCCACACTCTGGGAAGTTTCTTCTATTTTCTGTCCTAAATTCTTCTTTAGTGCTATGTACTTTAAGCCACTCTTTAACGATGTTTCTACACACAGAAATGCTTTTAACTCAGTGCAGACAGCTCACACCATTATTTTGTTTGGCTGGAGTAGCATGAAAATACACAGATAGCAGTAGGTTAATTTCTGAAGCATTGTTCTTTGTTCAACCATCATAATTTCTGCTCTGGTATCATGAGAGGGGAAAAAAAAATACTGATAAGGGTCAGAAATGATTCAGAAATTGGAAGTATACAGCACTGTCAGGGTCAAGCAAGTAGTTACCAGATTTTCCCTGGTAAGCATCGCCACACAGTAAATACCGTATCAAAGAATCAAAACCAAACTACACTCCAAAGCACATCCTTATGCATGCATGCATATGTGTGCACATACACCTACATGCATACCACTTTTTCTCCCAAGCTGAAGTGATTAACTATCAGCCTCTAAAATTTCTGGAATCACATTTCTGGATGACCATCACATGCAGTGCCCTGGTCTAGTCTCTGCATTGCCATACTTGAAATGGAAAGCTCTGTGCAAGTCAGCATGTTCACACTGAATTTTAGCCAGACCATCCTGGCCCATCTGTTTGAGATTAAGACCATAATAGAGCAGAGCATTAATAAATGCTCTGCAATTCCTACCCTCCTCCACTTTGCAACATTGGGGAAAAAAGAAAATATTCCCAACACCCAAATGCACTTTTCAGCAACAAATAATGATTTGGTTCAGCATTAAGCATACAAGAAAAAAAGTTTAATGCAGAATCTGAGCACCATCCTATCTCACAGGGCTATTGTTCCAGCATGAAGAATTATATATATAGCTAAGTCTTTTTATTAGATTAATTCAATTCTTCAGCTGCTTAGACTGCTCCTGTATATCCTTTCTAAATTAAGTTTGGTTTTCTATAGCTGCAGCTATGGTTATCCTGGGTATTTTCTTGTGTATTCCACTGTGAAAATCGTGATTAAGTTCATTTGTCGTAAAACAAACACGATGCCATGAATGATAAATAAGCAAAGCGTACTGCAGAGACTGGCAATGCAGCTCAGCTTTCTCAGTGCTTGGGGGATGGGGGTGCTCATGTCTGAGATTAGAAAGCTTCCTAATGAAGAAATCTGCCTAACAAATGATGTAATTTCTGGCAAAGCCACAAACCTAATTTGCAGGGAAGGGCCCAGCAACCCCAGCATCACCTCCCCAGGCATGCAGAGAAGTTGCCTTTGCTAGCTCTCAGGCAAGGAGGACACAGCACAGAGGCAGCAGTGGGGGCTGCCTGCCTGGCCCCTGCCCCTCAAACTTAGCTGCATGCACCCACACACCTCTGCAGAGTTTAGAGAGGGACATTCACCCCAAGGGGACATCGCCTGCTGTCACCTTCGCTGCACACCTGGAGATTCAGGGATCCCATCCACTGCTGCACTGGGGTTGTAGACACCCCCCCACCCCTGCTCCTTTCTATCACACTTGCGTCAGAGGGCAAAGGGGATCAGGGTAACATTCACAGCCAGATTTTGTCAAATGCATCTCAGGATAAACTATCATATTGGACAGTATTTCACCAGCACCCATGACAAGATGCCCAGCCAATATCTGGCTCCAAGCCAACAGCAGCTGGCTGGGGTCTCCCACCACCCAGCACAGTACCATAACTGGCAAGCTGTGGGCTGTGGTTTTTTGCCCGCTTCCATGTCCTAGACTTCAGGAGGTGCTTAAGCAGCCTGGCCCACCTCTAGGAGTGCCACTTCAGCACCCTGATGAGGTCCAGGGCATAAGCAATTGGAAATCAGGCCCTCAGCTCTGCTGAGCACCCAATCTCTAGGCTTACTTGCAAGCGCCCTGTCCCACTACCCTCATCTTCTGGGTGCTGCCTATTTTATCACCATCCCTGGAATTCAGCAATTCAAACCATAGAGTTGAAGCCCGTTTTCCCCATCAAGATTCTTTAACTCAGGGCAGGTTAAGTGCTAAACTCAGACCCCAGGAAGCCTTCAGTACTTTGTGGCACGCCTGGCTGGAAGATCAGGTTGACATGGGCTGCAGTCCTCAGTCTGTGTTGCCCTGCTCTTGCTTCCAACCTTCATGCTGGAGTTTCCACCTCTGTAGATTTGATCTGCACCAACTTGCTTACTTCTGCAGAGCCCACAGGTTCTTACTCAGACCTCTGAATTGTATGTTTAACATAAAACACAGAAGTAGCCAGAATACAAGCCCATGCTTTGCTAAGCTATAGCAAATAGAAAAAGCTGTGGCTCACGAGCTAAACAGAGGTCTTTACTGCCTATAAATCAATCCTACTCAGGCTCTTCCTTCTCCAGTTCCCAGCCCTCCCAAAGAACTTTCTTGCTCTCAGGTTATCTCAGCCCTTCGGCTATTCCTTAACCTAGCAGGCCCCGATAAAAATGTATTTTTTTCCATTTTCACTGCCCTCTTGCTCCAGAGATCACCAGGCCCATTGTCATACAGTTTTCCTCTAACCTCACACTCCAAGGCATCCATGGGTCTTTGTGTTCAACACCACCTCTGGCACTGATAAATCCTGAACCAAAAGCCTGCAGAAGCAGCCAGCCAAACACAGACCTGCTAAATGCAGTAGCTACAAACCAGCTAAGCACAGCAAGACAGCCATCAGGATGTGAACCCATGAAAACTGCCTCCTGAACAGAGGCAGCTCTTCTTTCTCTACAGGATTAAGGACAAGACTGAGGTAGGGATTGCCTGCAAAAATTCAGAGCAAGTTTGTGACCTCTCCCATGGGTTGCCAAAGCACTCCTTCCGTTCAACTATAAGCTAATCCTGCTTCATTTACCTTATTTACAAGTACCACCACCATGTTTGCTTTATTTCCCAGTCCTTTCTGTCTTCTGTGTTCCAGAACGGGTTCAAATTCAGCATTCCCCATTCCCAAAATTTTCTTTGGCCAATTCTCTTCCTAACCCTTTCAGCTTACAAAGCTTCATTTAGTGGCTGTTCAATTCCCGTTAACACAGTATTTTCTATCCATAATGAAAGCAAGATGCAAATACATCCTGCTTCCCTCTCCAAAAAGCATCATCTCCTCTTCCTAGAGCCCATCAGACATGTGCTTTCTTGCCATTCTGACACACTGATCGATGACATCGTCCTCTCTTTCTCTAACATCACAGCCAATTGCTCTAATTACATGCAGCCTACTGCGCTCTGAGAAGCTGTAAATAAAGAACTAGTCACCATATCATCTCGTCTATACTGGCCTCCAAAGCAACAGCCCCCATGATCTCTGCCTGCAGTGCAGACAGGCTGAGGATATATTTTGTGCAGAGCTACCTAACCAGCAGTTCTCTAACATAAAAAGGCAGATGCTATAGGCTTGGGTGTCTCTGTAGCGCCCAGCTCAGCACAGTATTTAACTGATCATGAGCCATGCCCCAAATACCTAAACTGCTCTACACACCCAGCTGCATGATCGCAGCAAACTGATAGCCAAGGTCCACTATAAACTGTATTTTTAGGAAGGAGATCCCCGTTTTGCAGTATTCATATATTTGAAATCTAACTGAAAATTCGATGAAGCCAGTCTGAATTGTTTCTACTTAGCTAAAACTTTCAGTCAGGTCACCTCCATCCCCTATAGAAACAAAATGGGAGGAATAATAAGTTTCTACAGGAATTACCCCAGAAATGGTACAAAGACATATTCTAGCAACAAGACCCTTTGGGTTGGTCCGAACAGCACACAGGCAGACAAAAAGCCTGTGCTCAGTACTGGAAATTTTCCCATAGACATTATTAAACAAAGAGAGGAATTGCTGCTTGTGAGCAGAGGCACACTGCTCTTAATTCAGCCTCGGGAAGATCCACACTGAATCAGCACTGCATGTCTTAAGTGCAGGATGGGAGCTCCCCAATCAGCCAATAATGGGGTTTGTCAGAACAATTAAATTGGAAAACACATTTCTATATGTCACCAAGTCACTGGCAATGCTAGCAAGAAAGTCAGTTAAAAAAAAAAAGCTAACAGCCTGCTGTTCAGTGAAGGAAACACAGTGATGCACCCCATCAGGCTGCACACAGCTCAAGCACTGCACAATACAGAGAACCGCTGCCAGGTTTGTGGAAAGTAGGAACTCTACAAGGCAGTGCTGCAGATTTGTATCCCCCTTTTCTAAGCCATGGAGCACTCCAGGCGTGGCAGAGCAGGGACAGTCCCCAACCTGCTTCCTCACCAGCAATCTGGTGCTGCCCTCACTGGGCAGAGCATCCTTGCTGGAGAGAGTGACCCTGCACAGGGCCAGTCCAGGAAAGTAGTTACTCTTCCCATTTTACAAGCGGAAAACCACAAGACTGAAAATTGAAATGATATACCTAAAGCCACTCTGGAAGATCAAGGAAGTGAATGGCCATCTCAAGTCACTGCTCACCCCACAAAATCGGTGCCTTCTCTGTGTCCCTTTGCTTGTGCAAAAGTGGCTGCACTCAGCAGGAGGATTCCTTACAGCCACAGAGCAAACACTGCTGGGAGCTTGCACACATCTATTACAGCACCCTGTTCAGAACAGACCCAAGGTCTTCAAAACTGCAAGTTTTAAAATTTAAAACCTCTTTTAGGTCATTGCTCTTGCATTTAGACAAAGCAGCAGCAATGGAAAGGGGTTTATTGAGCATGATCGAAGAGTCATTATAATAACTTTTTCCCCCAAAATGAAAGCTCCATCATCATAGCTTAAAAGTGGAGATGAATGGTTTCATGCAGACATCCAAGGCAGCAAGCTCCTCACTCTAGCACAGGCTTTGTAACCCACTAACCTGACTTATGATGGCAGAATAATAATATCTAGCTCTTAGACAGTCCTTTTCATCAGCAGATCTAAGAAAACTTTCTAAATGCTGGTTGTGTCAGTGTTTGTAACTGCCAGGAGAACAGGAAGAGAGCAGCGAGAAAGATTTCTGAAGATAGCTTTGGAGCACCAGGTTTTGATCAGTACCATCCTACAATGGGAAACCTGATTCAAAGGCTGCTAAAATTCAATGGAGCCATTATGCAGATTTCAAGGGGCTTTGGAACAGAACACCAGCGATTACCAAAACTTTTACTACAATTGCTTTTACAACAATAAAACCACATGATCGTAATATGCTTTATTACCCTCATATATCTAAGAGCTTAAAGTGATCTGTTGTTGGCTGTTCCCAATGGCACATCTACAGCACTTCTCTAGAGGTCATACATCCAGCTGTAAGCAATGCTAAGGATCCTGCAGCAGACTAAAGAGACTTTAAAAGACCAGTTTACAAAATACCTTTTCTAAGGTTCAGGGTTCCTCAGCATTTTGCGCAGTGTGTTCTTCAAGCCTTTAAAACAATGCCATGTGTCAGGATGCTGTATTTCTTGAACTAACATCAAAAAGGACAGGATAGTTGAAAGCACCATCAGTCCAACTCAGATGTCACACCTCAATATCTCTGCAACAACAGACCTCAGCAAATAACACAGATGAATCATGATGCCCATGAAGTGATTTTTTGGTTTGGTTTTTTTTTTGTTGTTGGGGTTTTTTGGGGGTTTTGTTGTTTTTGTTGTTTGGTTTTTTTTTAAAGATAGCCTTGCTACAATACCAGACATTTTGGTAAAATATATTCCTGCCAAAGAATAAGTACGTTCTTCAGATGCAGTAAGTCCTCTGTTTACATTTTCCTTTTAATTGCATTTGCAGACCAGTGAAAAAGAAGCTAATTTCCAGTATGCCATAAGCAAGCAGGCTGTGAACAGCAAAGTAATTTCAGAGGGGAGGAATATGCATCTACTGCTGAAATCGCTGCTCTTTTGCAAGGTAAAGTTGAACCAAAAGTGCCCTTAAATTAGTGAGTGCCACTTGCCCACAAAGCTGGCAGAGGAGACCAAGCCATCTCCAGTCAACATGAATACAACTACCAGCAGTTCTGGTGGAAAGTGTTATGTGAAACACACTGCACAGAAAGGGTGACAATTTACCAGGATGCATTTCCTTGCAGATTAAAAAAACTCAACCAAACTATATGTTGAGTTGCTTATCACTTTAGCTAAACCATACCCTACAAAGGTTCAATTTTAAGTCAATGGAACAACTACAGTGTCCAACACGGGAGGATGCAGCACAAAAACACACACAGGAAAGCAAGCAGGAATCTGTAACAAGTCAGTCAGACCACCCACTAGGAAGCAGAGAGACACAGGCTCCCCTGCCTGCTCCAAAAAGTCACTTTATACATCTTTAATAGCTTATAAATAAACCAGCATATGAACACGGATTGGAATTTAGGTCCCTTGCCTTGGAGTTCTGCCTGAAGCACTAGCACTTTTCATCTCTGATCGGCCACAGGCTCATACACTTACCCCACCGGGGTGCAGGTTGTACCCAGCCCTCCTGAACAGAAGGGTAAGACACTGATGTCCCAAGGAGATTCCCACCCCATCCCTTTTCCTCAATCCAAATCAGCCGCTTTATCAACTATTTTGGTTTCCTAGCCCTTGTGCAAGTGGCTTGGGTGCCAAAATCAGACCTGCAGCTTCCAGCCAGCAAATTCAGCACCTCCAGACTCACCGCTGTTGTGTTGATCCAGTTAAGAGATGCAAGTGACCCCCAAAGGAAGAGGTGTTTGAGGAACACAAGGGTGGGACCACAGCTCTGTTCTGAAATGGCTTTGCTCCCCATCACAGTTTTATTAGGATCTCACTTGCCCAGCTTTAAGGACAGGGCAATAAATTAAGTGCTTTTACTAGCCCAATGGCAAGAATAAATTAATGATATATATTAATAATATACAGCATTCTATAAATTAATGATGTATATTAGTAATATACAGCATTCTTACCAAAGCTAAGGCCATTTTCTGATGCATAAAATAGTAAGCTAAAAATGACTGATTTTTAAATCAATACAAAATTCACTCCCCAGTACTGCTGCATAAACTGCAACTTTTATGCTGCATCTTAAATATTAGATGAAAGTGGATGGAAAGCCCTGAGAAAGTTCTCCTCCTCTACAATCTCAGAGGTGAGCTTCAGGTTTGCAAGTGGTTTTGGACCTCCCCAGAGAAGAAAAACAGAAGAATCACTGCACACAGTGAAAGGCTGTTCAGAGCACCAAGTGTTACCTGGTAATACATGAACGGCGCACGCTGAACAGACACAGGGGTGTTACTTTCTTTAACTCACAACCAGCTTGATGCAGCACAGGACAATGCCAATACAAATATTTGCTGCCTCCCCTCCAAATCACCTTGCCTGGTCCAAATCTACTTGTAGCACTCCTCTTCAGCCCCTATCCTCCTTACTCACCAGGACAAGCTCACTAAAACCAGTATGATCCTTCCCCACTATTTCCGGTGCATTGGCTTAAATCCAGGAAGACAGGTTTGTCCATCAGTGCAGGCAGAGGAACAGTTCAGCCACCAGATATTCAGGTGAACTAGGAACAAGGGAAGGGGGGGCCATTTTTTACCTGCAGACCTGGCACTGGAACAGCAATTCCACACTACAATCTCACAATCAGGTCTGACCCACCAGCCATCCGGCTCTTGTGAAGCAAAGAGCTGTTTAACCAAACAAGAAGCATTTCAGAGAAAACCCACCCTAAACCACAGAACAGCTTATACTTAATGCCAGGTTTATCAAGTAGCTGCTCATCTTTGAGCTAAAGGGTCACATTTATGTACTCTTGTCCCTCTTTTCACCCAGGCCACAGCACTAAAAAAAAAAAAAACCAAAACAAAAAAACCCAACAAACAAGTCCAGAGACACCACATAGCACTTGCCCTGGGATTCCTCTTGACCCATCTCTGGCCATAAAGCTTTTGGTGGGTTTGGATTTGTTGTTGTTTTTTAACCTTTTCTGGTTGCATCTGTGAACACAAGCATCATGCTATGCAGCAGATCAGCATTTGTGAAGCACATCACCTAAGACTGCACACCCCGAGTGGTGGCAGGAGAGCACCCAGGGGTCCTGAGCCTGAGGGAATAAAACCTTCTGGGATGGGGCCAATGCACACATAGGGTGGAACCAAACACCAGGATTTAGCTAAAACCATGTTAATTAGCCCACCCAAAGAAACACACATGTGGGAATATGTGTGGGAGGACAATAACAATCCAGAGTTTGAGCTGGACAGCTGTGGGCTAAGAGACCCTCACAGGCACAAACACAAGATGTACAGCATTAAGAAAGGCATCTGTAAGTATTCGTACTCCCAAATGTCCTTTGCTTCCACCCAGCTGAAATTCATCCTCATGATTTTCTGACAAGCAGTGGTTCTGTCTGGCTGTTTTAATTTTGGAGAACATACATGTAACCCTCAGCTACTTTAATCTGGACAGACCACTGAAATCAATAGGTTTCTATCAGTAAAAGACTAGGTCCTGCAAGCACTTTGTAAGTGTAGGACTGATTTTCTCTGCATCAATTCTTACTCACAGTAAACATTACTGAGCACATAGATGAACACAGGTGTGCAACACCACCATTAAACAACTTCCTTCAGTTACACTAATCAGGAGGACTTGAGCAGTTCCAGCTCTAAGTATGAGCCCCACACAGACTCTTATAATATGATAAAGGTTAACACGACTGTACTGCAGGTATTCATCATCTACTGCAATTAACTGGGAGCTCACTTCACTCTCCCCTTCATACAATATTGTGAAAAAGGAAATCTTGCAGATGCACTTGGGCTTGAAACAACAGTATTTGCTATCCACAAACATAAGCATCTGGCAACATACAGACATCACTGCTCTACTGGGCTCTGCCAACTTCTGCAGAGAGGCAGAGTCATGAAGCGTGCCTAAACCATCTAGAGGGGTAAATCCCAATTCTTTTCTCTGCACTAAGAAAACAGATTTTTTTCTTATCATTAAGATAACATGTTCTCCACTGGCCTCCCAAAACCCAAGTCTGAGCAGAACTAACATAAAGGAAAAAGGTATTCTTCTTAACTTAATACAAATAGTGGAAACACAATAATTTGCTTTCTGGGTGTGCCTCATTCCCCATTGTCTGCAAATAGATCTTATTCAATTAAGTTAAACCAGAATGCCAACTTTTAAAATGCTAAAGGCAGGTGAGATGAGTACTATTCCTGAGAGCATAATATTCTAGGTTATAAACATATATAGGACCTCACAGTTACAGGCTCCCTAGAAACATCCAGTGTTTCCTCTTACAACATGAAACTATTGCTCCTTTTAACCCTATCCCCAGCTGGTAGCAGGCAACAGAGCAGTCTTAAAATAGATACAGATGTAGGATACACTCTATTTCCCAAGGCAATCTGTAGGCAAAATACCATGACCATTAAAAAAAAAAAATAAAAATACACACGGAGTAAACTCACAGGAAAGAAACAGGTTAAGATGAGACAGTGACAATTTGGTGCAGGTACTGCCTAGCTTCTGTATCAACCAACAAAGCAACACCAGTACAAGAATACACTCACACATCTTCCCAGTACACAGAGATGAAGACACACTATGCAAACCCCAAGGAAGAACCCTCCCCTGTTCCTCCACATAAATCCTTAGCTCTGGGTTCTTTGCAAGCTCAGAGGCAGCTGAAGGAGACACTTCCATTTGGGTGCTAATTAGATAAAGCTGAGGTAATTAGCAAAAGCTGGTGTTCAAGTCAAAGGGGAGCCCAGAGGGTTACAGAAGAAGAAACTGGCTTATGTGTGGATAGATGAGCACTGCTGTCCACTGAACAGTTATGTCCTTTCTGTGTATGTTTATATTGCTTATATTAGCCCACTGAAGAAGCTATTCCTGATGTAAACTCCGAGGTGGAAGTGAGTAGGATGTGGGATTGAGGAATTCCCTGTGGCTATGTCTCTTGCAGCAGCAGCTCACACAGCTGCACAGGTACCAGCCAGTGCAACCAGCAGAGCCACTTGTCCCCACACAGCTTTAGATGTAGGCAGCTCTGCAAAGCCAAGCAGGAAGCCAGGCTGGAGGTAGCCATGCCCAAGCAAAGGCACCTCTGCCTGCAGCACTGTGAATCCAAACCACAGCATCTGTGTTTGCTGCTTATAAAACTGCATGGGAAAACCTTGGTGCTAAAGTCTCCTGCCAACCCGCAGTCTTCCCTGCATTAAAACAAGGCACCTAAAGCTTCCAGGATGTTTTGTGTTCAAACGAGAGCTTTTGCTGAGTTTCCTTTGCCATGTTATTCCATGCAACAGGTACAAACAATGCATTTTCCAAGGTGGCTTCAACATTGCACACACCTCGCCATGCACAGAGAGCCATCAGGTAGATAACCACGTGTCATGGTTTAACCCCAGCCAGCAACTAAGCACCACACAGCCATTCGCTCTGTCCCCCCCACCCAGTGGGATTGGGGGATAGAATCGGAAGGAAAAAGGTAAAACTTGTGGGTTGAGATAAGAACAGTTTAATAGAACAGAAAGGAAGAAACTTATAATGATAATAATAACAATAATAAAATGACAATAATAATAAAAGGATTGGAATATACAAAATAAGTCATGCACAATGCAATTACTCGCTGACCAATGTCCCGTTAGTTCCCAAGCAGTGATCCCCCCAGGCCAACTCCCCCCAGTTTATATATTGGGCGTGACGCCACATGGTATGGAATACCCCTTTGGCCAGTTTGGGTCAGCTGTCCTGGCTGTGTCCCCTGCTAACTTCTTGTGCCCCTCCAGCCTTCTTGCTGGCTGGGCATTAGAAGCTGAAAAATCCTTGACTTAGTGTAAACACTGCTTAGCAACAACTGAAAACATCAGTGTGTCATCAACATTCTTCTCATACTGAATCCAAGACACAACACTATACCAGCTACTAGAAAGAAAATTAACTCTATCCCAGCCAAAACCAGGACACTATGCCACCTGCATCATGGACAGAGCACAGTCATACCAAACAATGTGGTTAAAAATTGGATGTCTGGGAAAATAGTCAAGCACAACATGTTTCATTTCAGTGAAATAAATCGTATGCATAACGTACCATGCCCTGTGAAGTGCATCTTATTTAAAAAAAAAACACCAAGAAATTGTATATGTAAGTTACTGAAATCCAAGGATGGGGCTTTTTGCAGAAGCAGCATGTGGGAGGGAGCCCCTGGCAGAAATGCCTAGCAAACCCCTCAGGTTGGACAACAGTTGTACAAGTCCTTCTGTGTATATTATCTTGAGATCATTTTATTCAAGTACAACACTGTCAGTCTGCATTAATGCCAGAATGTTAATATCTAGGGAAGCCAATCTGACTAAATACCATGCTGCTCTAATGAGCAATTTTTCTGTATTCACCAGCAGCAAGGCTCTGTTGTTGAATGTAATTCTCCATAATTAGCACCCACTCATCACACTGCTGTGAGCTGGTGTCTGAAGGAAAAAATAAGGAGGGAAGCCTGTAAAGTTGGAAGTGCTCCTTCAGTGATATCTGTATTAGGGATAAAGATGCTCTATGGTCCTTTTTAGCATAGAGAAAGGAGAGGGATGGAGAAAGAAGTGACAGTATCCTCCAAAGGATAAGGAAGATCTCAACAAAGTATATAGTGGGCTGAAAAAATGCAGCTATGCTTTGAAAGATGTATCTGTAGATACCTGTAACATCAGGGCACATCCTCTATTTTCAGCTCACAGTTGGGTTTCCCCTCTGAGCCAAGGAATCCCAGTGATTTTCCCTCTCCTTGTGATCAGGGGTTTGGTGAGAGACACTAGTAAATAAACAAGCCTCTACATTGCACATTTCACCTGCAAATCTCAAAGCAGTCAAAGGTTTTACAAAGCTTGTTAGGAAACAGCAGCTTTAAGGGGCTCTGGCTGACCCAGCTGGAGCAGGTTGTTGCATGGCTCAGAGACTGGTGTTAACAACCCGGATGGTTTTGATCTTGGGTACTGAATGAAGCAGATCTCTCATACTGCTCACCTCTGAGCAACTTTGGAGCCACACTGAGGGTTACAGAAGTGCTTTGTCTGAGATGCACAGTGAGGGAAAAATAGTTTGAGAAGGATAAGTATGTGAATGCCTTTGGGTGGAAGAGGCTCTGCATAACCTGTTGGTACTAGCACTGGTGTTCTTGCTAACTGCATGTTAGCTTCTCATACCTGCCTACCTGTGGTCACTGAATAAAGATACAGAAGATGAAAGCCAAAACTGATGCCATGGATTTTTCCAATTTTTAAAAGAAAATTGTTTGAGGCTCTTAGAACAGCAGCTACAACAAAATAGAGCATATTTGTCGACCAGTAAGCAAATATTCACCAGTTTAGACATCTTTTCCCTCAAATCCCTGGCTAATTAACTGCTAAAAAGCTCAGGCTGAAGGAAATTATTATGTAACTGAATGTGGTAATTCTCAATACCACTTAAGGAACAGGAAAAAAAGGGATCTAAAATTTTTTTTAGTTTCCAAATTTTACCTTCAAAACTTCCATGCTCATAACTGTTAGGGGGAAATAGTGAGTTTTGTAGTCAGTCATTTCAGGCATTAAAGAAGCTGCTCCTCCTCATTAGTGCAGAAGGCAGCACGGCTTTGCATGGCTTGGACCAGCCCAGAGCGCTGTCCTTGTTACCTGTCACCCCCAGGTCCTTCCTGCAGGGCCCAGAGTCTGCCCTCCAAATGCAGCACAAGTGGGAGTGCTGATGCTCTAGTGCAGGGAAACAGGGCAAATTTCTTCTGCAGGGGCCAGTTCAAAGTAAACTTAGGGTGGTGGATGAAGCCCTGACTTTGGCATTTCATATACACTGGCAAAACATTTTATATTTTAAGACATGAAGATGTTAGTCTATACTAAGAATGATTAGTCGCTAAGATACAATGTGCAATGAGGGGGGGTGCAATAAAGGGACTCTGTGCAATAAATGTACAATAAAGGGACTCTGCTTTGGCTCAGCAAGTGGTGACAGGACTTAGTGAAGGGGATCAGTATATCTGCTAAAGTATTTGGCTGTCAGCAGCTCCATCCACAAGTGATGCATTGAAAACATCAGCTCCCCATTTTTGGTAGTTTTGGCACTGGTACTGTTATAAATCTTCACCCAAAACCACGCTACCTTGACAGCATCCCTATCTGCAGACTAACAATCCAGTGACAGATCAGACACGAATCCTCTGCCCAGCTCCAGGCACACTTTTTGGTAAGTTGTGAGCTTATGGAAACCATGTGTACTAGCTGACAGCTGATACAACAGGACATGCTAAATCCAATCCCCATTTAGCTCCTGGATCTTCAACATGCATGAGACCGGCGGAGTCACTGCCTGTGCAGGATGGAAAACACTGGCCTTCAGTAGTGACAATAAATACTTTCCAAATAAAACTCACTGCATTACAGGTCAATCTAACTCCCCTTGATAAAGGCCCAGTACTGGACATCATAGCCCTCCCAGTCTCCTCCTACAAGAACTCCTCTCTTGCAGGTCAAGGCTATAAAGTAGACAAAAGGTTAAAAGATCATCAAAAATCAAATCACCTTCTTGCTTCCCCTCTTCACCCACCTCTAAAAAGAGACAGCAAAATACCAAGCTCCAATAGATGATTTCCCTCCTGTGAGAAGTTATGGAGAGAGGGAGAGAGGAGACAGAGCGTCCAAGTCATGCAGGAGATGTGATGTGCTAATGGCATGGCCAACCCTGTGGCCAGTGCTGAGACACGTGTCGGGGCCAGGAACAATAGAAGCAGCACAGGAGGCGTGAGACATGCCCCTGTGATACTGCTGGGATCAGTAAGCACACAGGGCATAGTAGGGTGTATCACAGGACATTTCCATTCACATAGTAGGTTGCTAAAAAGCCTTTTCCCATGCAATAACTGGATCATGCATAACCCTAACAGCTCCACAGAGCTTTCACTGGAAGTTTGCATGTAGTTGCACGTAGCAAACAACGTAGTAATAGGGACATATCTTTCTCTCTCTCTCCCTTTCTGCAGTTGTCTCATGCATGAAACCAATGTACTTGAGTGCCTCCACTGTGCAACCATCTTTTGGCCTGATCTCCTTACTCATGTCTCTCATTTAGCAGGCATTATGCTGGTACATTCATAAACATGTATTCATAACTCTATTCAAGTATACATCAGACTACACACAATGCCATCACTCAGCTGGCTTTTTTATAATGCTGTTGTTTTTACTATTTTGCTAGACCTTCTACTGTTTTGTGATAACTCCAGACCTCCATGAAGACACACACTAGTGGGGCTAGGGAAGACAGAGTTCCCACACATCTCTCCTAGAGGGATTAGAAAAAGCCTTCTGATTGCTAAAGAACCCTCTCCTTTCCTTTACTACAGCAAAACAGGGGAAAAAGAGGCTGCTTGTGAATCTGCTCCCAATAGCCATCTGAACCTGATTAGGATCCTGATTTGAGAAACCACATAAAAAAAAAAGGTTTTTCCCCAGGAATGCAACAGAATTGCTCACTTACAACAATCCCTCTCAGCCTTAGCTGCACTTGAGGGGCTGGTCCTTTATCCTGGTCAGCAGAAACTTTGTGCCCTGAAGATGCAAATCCTCATTCTGAATGCCCACAGTGCTGGAGACAGGCCTCTGGCAAACAGAAGGAGACATGTGGAAGCACTTGTGCCTGAGAGTGTGCCTGTTTTCCCTAACAAAATTAGCTGGTCCATTAGAAGCTGTTACCTCTCCTTACCATCTCTGCCTCGTGTATCCTCGGGCCATCACGGCTGCAACACTGCTATGACACCAGCAAACAGCTCTGGCGGCTGTTTGAGGTGTTAATAATGACATAAGGATTGGGCTGAAGGGGAAGTAAGAGTAAACACATTAACTAATCCATGCACCCTTTTCCAAATCTCACTGGACTTGTGGTAAAACTTCACAGGATGATATTCTGATCATTGCAGTCACTGGGAACTCCATCAGTCTTCAGTGTGATTGGGATTCACTCATCACTTCTTTCCTAACAGAAGGAGTTTGACCTCTTCCTTCATCCAGATTGTTCCTTCCTTTGCTAAAATAAGCTGAAAGTCCTCTTTTTTTTTTTTATTTCAGCTACAGAACAAATAAAATGCTTTTCTTACTCAGCTCCCAAAGGCCAGCAAATACCTGCACGTACCATGTGCAATCAAAGAGCACATGGGTGATAGAGGCAGTTAGCTATATAGAAAAAGTGCTCACAGCATAGACCTGTCTGTGGGGACCTAATGGAATCAGGAGAATGAAAATAAAACTTGTTTTTCGGAAGACAAATATCTTTCACTCCCTATCACTGTCCTCAGCACAAAATGCAAAGTCTGTGATGAGGACGAAGAGTTATACACAAAAGCAAAGAATAACTAACGTATGCAGCAATGGGCAAAAAAATCTAAAAATAAATGCACCGTCCTGAGAGAAAGACATCTGGATCCTCTTAGGAGAGAGGCATGAGCAGTGTTTACTGCAAAGCAATAGTGGCGCTTGCAAATGCAAATGTGTGTGTGAATCTCAAAAAGCAACAGACTGCAGGAGCAACATGAGTGCGTGGGATGCGACACAGCGTTAGCTATATCTGCTTGGGTTTTTTTTAAGGATAGGAAAAGAAAAAGCAAGTTAGTAATGCCAAGGGAAATTAGCACACTAAACCTTGTCACTATAAGGATTGATTCTGGCTTGGGTGTTCAAAAGAAAGAAAGAAACCAATCACCCAACTAATTCATTTATCCTTCTACTTTAAGTCAATGGCTGCCATTCCCATCAAGTGTGGCTAACGTCCTTTGACCACTGTGTTGAGGGGTCAATGAAACTCACCTGTAATAACCTAGATTTAACAGACAATTACAATGAGATACCCTTTTAAAAAGTCAGCCTGGAAAGCCTTGCCTGTCTCCTAAAAAGCAATGTGGGAATTTCAAGAGCTCTTCAAGGGCTCTGTTGTGCTTGCTAAAAGGAGAGGTGGAGCAGCAGTAACTTCCTACTCGTGCTCGGTCACTGTGGATTGCAGGTGGATCTATTGTCTCATGCAGTGCCAACAGGACTTAAGAGTTTCACCTGTCTCACATGACACTGTTGTTAGCATACGTAAGTGTAGGGTGCTCAAAATAGGTTCAAAACAGGTTTTGTCAAATGGACAAGCCTGACTTTCAAGCCATAGCTTCCAAAGGAAACACTGTTAAAAATGCAATCTGCCACAATCCATTAACTGTAGTGCATGTACTATTATTACTAATTATTTAAATTTCAGTAAACCCTAGGAGTCCCAATAGTGACTTATACTCCTGTATGCTGAAAGCTGAGCAAAGAAGATAGTCTTGCCCCAAACAGCTACAGTCTGAAAAGACAGTGGCAGAAAGTAAAGGAGAAATGGGGAACACACAGAAGTCATGTCAGTGTAACTATTTCAGTTATGTGCACCTCACAGGAAGGATCTCTCTTACTACATGTCCATAGAGTACCAATCTCAATAGTGCCTTGACCTTGATTAATGTGATAAGCTAGATATGATAATAATAAGACAGACATTTTCTGAGTGTGCTCACCTGAGATCCATGGCTTTCTGAGGACTGGACGTAAGAATCAAGCACTGCCTTGCTGAAAATGTCTTGGCAAGAAATTTGCTTAGGAGGGAACTGTAACACCAGTGCCAGACAAAAAGGCTGGATCATTTTTAACCAGACACTGAACAGCCACATCTTTCACAGATGTCCTCCCACTGTTTTCAATAGGACCTGTGAAAGGCTTGAACTTTTAAAAAGCTGGGAATTTCATTTGAGTTCCCAAATGGCATATGTACATTTTTAATCAGGATCTCCTTTACTATGATATTGTTAGTTCTGAATAAATTATCCAGAAACCTGGGCCTTTTTGTTGCCCCTCAGTTCTGCTTTCTATAAATACATTCATTATTTGCATGTTGTCACTGAACACTTAATACTCTCTCTCCTGTGGAGCTATGGCAAATTGTTAGTTTGGAATATATACACTACTCATTAGCCACTGTGGAACTAAACAATTAACTCATGTGATGTCGTCTCCTTCAGCTGATGATGATAATAACCAGCAGCAGATTGTGAATAACAAATATCCCTATTATCGAGGAATAGCCATGTACAAATGAAGAGAAGCATCGCTTTCATATTGGTGCACTGGGGTCTGGATGATCCACCTAGCACTTGATCAGAACTTAAGCAAACACTTGTGAGTGCTGCTTTATCCCACTGTCCTAACCGCTTTATTTTTAAACAAGTTGTCAAAGAAGATTAAAAGAAGCACTGTGAAATAATTTCCAGCTTTGAGCCACAGAGAAGAAGAGGACTTGATAAAGAAAAGTCTCCATGTGTTTTCACTCTCGTGCATGGTACAGAAGAGAGGGATGGGGTCAGGCAGCCTGCACATGATAATGGGCTGCAAACTCTCATGCTCTGCCTGGTTTTGGGAGAGGTGTGTGGCTTTGATCACCCTATTTAATTTCTCCATCTGTTTATTCAGTTGGCCCCGATACTTCCACACCCGCTACAGGAAGAGGCAGCATGTGTGAATTACAATCCATATGAAAATGTTGAAGAACCATACAAAATAGGGGGAGTTGCTTATTTCAAATATACCAAATGATAAAAAGAAATTAAAAGGCTTCTTCTATTTCCCATCCCTTTCAAATATGGACACGCACACAAACACACACTTACTTCCAAGGTAATTACTCACAGAGTGAGTTTGACCTTGCCATAGCACCATAAGATGACATCTTTAAGCATGAGTTCTGCAGGATGTCAGATTACATGATGTAATGTTTTCTTCTCATTTAAATCCATGAAGGACCATTTCCTTCCACCAGTAATCCTCCACCCATAAAATGCAACTGATCTTCAGCTTTGCTTTTTTTTTTCTCTCTTCACATTAAGCTGCTGTGCTGAGTGGAGAAGGCCACATGCTCATCTGCCTGCACCTCCATCTCAACTCTGCTATATATCAAGTGCCCACGGTCATGCACGGCAATTCCAAATGTATTTTCAGCCATCCTGGATACCTTAACTCACCAGGAAGGTAACTATGAGTTTGAGTTGAGTAATCTCACGAGCCAAGGAGCAATACACTAATGCATTAGGGTGTCTCTGTAGGAGAACTGCCACAGCATATTGCTTATTGCCTTTTCAACAATGGATTCAAATCTATTCACTTGGCTCTTAAGAAGGAACATTTTTTTACTTTGATATTTTACTTTATCATAACATCAGCAGCCATTAAGACTACAGATTTTAGCATGTTATTGTCCATCTGTAACACAGCACAGGGCACCTGATCTTCAGCAGATTGTTCCCACTTATGGTGTCAGTCCCAGCCCACAAGCCCCAGGTAAACTGTGTCCCTATGGACATCACCTTTGCATCTTGCTGCTCTGTGGCCCCTGGCTCAGTCCCTGCATGGCAGACGTGGCAGTGAAAGAGCAGTGACAGGAGTGCCACAGGAAGGAGCCCCAAATGTGCGCTGGGAAACTGCAGAGTGCTCATGGCATGTGTGACTCATACGGCTCATGTCAGC
Source organism: Pandion haliaetus (assembly GCA_013401275.1). Lineage (NCBI taxonomy): Eukaryota > Metazoa > Chordata > Aves > Accipitriformes > Pandionidae > Pandion > Pandion haliaetus. The sequence goes on from VYZV01010830.1 coordinate 287,820, forward strand.
AGAACCACATGCTAAAGATGCATCAAAAGTCTCAGGCATCAAATGGCTATTTTTAAGTTTCACCTTGGGCTTTAAGAGAAGTTACAGATGTTTATGGCTTACAGGATTTGCCTGTGTTCCTTTGACCCCACAGGAGGGACAGGCCACTACTGCACTTCATGCCAAGAGCAGAATTTGAATGCCACATAGCAGGAAGATGGACTGAAGACACAGTACTAAGTCCAATGTATGTATGCACAATGCATCTAGCAAAGGAGATTGCTGCTCTGGGCAGGGCAGTCAGGCATGTTTTGATGACAAAAGAAAGGAAAATTCCACCCAGGTAACCTATTAAAACTCCCTGCACAGGTTTAATCTGGTCACATATCCCACTTCAGACTTACAGACAATCTCAGAGCCACACTCCCCCCACCCCCCTGCCAAAAAAAAGGATATTGGTCTGACTTAATGGGGAAGTAAATCCTGATGCACTCCTTGAAAATTGTGCTGGAGTACATACATACAAAAAACAAATGCATGAAACAGCCCTTAACTGCTTATGCATGAGCAGTGTAGTGGTATTTTGCACAAGGGCAGAAGCGTCTTGGGCAGTTTCCATAGCAGGTCACTACATTTTGGGCTGTTTAAGAGGTCTCCTACTGTTTGAATGAAGTATGTTATTCATCTCGTGTGCAGTCAGCACCATAGCCATGTCGTATTGTTCCTTTGGCAACTAACCCTGCATGGGCAGTGGTGCTAGAGAAATGATCTCTTTTTGGTTTTCCTACTTGCTTTAGTTTTTAAGCCTCTGTCAGTGGAAGCTTTGGATAACTAGCGCCCCGACAGCAGGTGTTTATCTGAAGACACATCTGATATTTCTAGATAGACAGGGCAATGACAGAGCTGTTGCTGTAATCTGCTGGGATGCCAGGCCTGTACAAGTGTATCAAATCCCCTAATTCTCTTTGGACAAAATTTCCAGGTGGGAAAGGAGCTCAGCTCAATATATAGACGAGCTCTGCCCTCTGTGCAAGCCCTGCTCCGGCAGCCTCCATCCCCAGGGATCTTGCCCTAATTCTGCCCTAATTACTGAAAGCTGAACGGTGTCTGGGGTCAGGCAGAAAGGATGGCTGGGGGGATCCAGCTGGATTGCTCTGCCCTACATGGCAAAGGGCTCCTGGGAATAAGGAACGCTGGTTTCTATTCCTGGCTCCAGAAAGCAGTATAGCCTCTCAGTGACGAACAGCACAACCTGCGGCAGGGATGGGCAGATGTCACCTGCTCATTTTACTGGCCAGCTCACATGCGATTTTATTCTTTATTGGTTTTTAAACAAGGTACTTTGTTGGAAGGACAACTTAAGCCAGGATTTTCTTCTTCTTTCTCAGACATAAATCTTACACTTAAAATAATGAGTTCATCTTTAAAAGAGCTACAGTAGGAGGCTTTAAAATGACTCAATACTGTATTCTGAAAAGAACTCATGGATCGCTTGTGCCTCAGAGCTATTTATACGCTACCTGCCAGGGAAATTCACAGATGAACGAACTAGCAAGAAACATACTATTCAAGAGAGAGTTTCTTAGGATCTGGAGTCAAAAACCCCTACATAATTACATAAGGGTTCTGGTTCGGAGGGCTCTGCTCACTGGAGAGAAACTCTCCAACATCATTTCTCCATGTGCTGCTGATGAGGGTCTCTTCCCTCTGCCAGAGAAAGTCACTACCAAGCAGGTTTAGAATCCAATATATTGTAACAAATTGTTATTGCAGCAACATTATCTGCACTATAGCTGTCATGTGAAACTGGGTTGCAAAAAATGGAAAAATGCATATGCCCGTAACTGGTTCATGGCCTGTAGTTGCTCTTTTCCATGGGTGAATAGTAATAAACAGAAATGAAAATCCAGCATCCTTCCTTGCACTCCCCTTAAAAGTGCACCATTAAAGGCATCATTTGGAGGGGCATGGTCTCTGTGTGTCACTTTGCTTGCCACCAAACAACCTCAAGAGTTTCCCCATGGGTGAAAGCTGGCTTTAAACATGCTTGGTGCAGCCTGCAAGATGCTAGAGCGACGGAGAGGGAAGTCTCGGGAGAGGTGGAGAGGCAATGCCAAGACACCCAGCTCCAAGATTAAGGTGCAGACAGTTCTCGTGTTAGGCCCAGGTACTTACTGCCACTGGTTTTAACAGCACCAGAATTAAGGCAAGGCATGTCTCCAAATCCCCCTTCAGGGTGGTCCTGACAGCCTCAGCCTGGGCTGCTAATTAGCAGTTCAGTCCCTGCCCAGTGAGGGCAGGCAGGGGCTCTCCCACACATCCACATTTGGCACAGGGCAGAGATTAATTTCCTGCTGACACCGATGCAGAAAGCAGCCTGGGATTGAGTATTAGCATGTAACTGAGGTTTCAGCACAGCATGGTAAAGGGGAAGAAGCAAGAGGCATGTGGCATTGGCAAAAGGAGACCTTTTGGGGACATCCTCTGGGAGAAGGGCATCCCCACACCTTCTACTAGATTGCAGGGAAATCCTTGGAGATTTCTTCCTCCTCCTCCTCCTTCTTCTTCTCCTCTTGCTCCTTCTCCTCCTCCCTGCAGGGCAGGCAGCAGGGGAGGGGCTGTAGTGGCCTGGGCTCCCAGGGGACACCCCAGTCCTGAGCCCACCCTGGGCTGCTGCAGATCATGACCTGGAGGCAAACGCCTCAGATTTTGTCCTCATTGCCATACTTTCCTCTTTTCTCAGGTATTTCCTCTGCTTTAGGGAAGGGCTGTCACTCTTCACTGTGGATCCCGCCTCCTTTGGTGGTTAAACAGGCTCACTGCACAGTTTCAGCTAACACTTGTATCTCTTTGCACCCACAAGCTTTATCAAGCTGCAACATTGCTAACGTGTGTTCCTACACCAGTATTTTTTTGGGGTGTGAGCTCTCTGCAACCTACTTAATATGCACAGAGCTGTGGAAATGATGCTTCATAATCTCTCTTCAGGCAGCCACAGAGCTCTCTGGAGGAACCAGGCTGGGACGACTGAGGGGCATTCATCCACCTAACAAAGAGTAAAAACCATGCCATCTACTAGATCAGCTGCATAAATACTGCACAAGCTGCAGATGCAGAGGTCATCCCTGCATCTCGCTGAGGCAGGCAAGCCTGCTGGGCTGATCAGACCAGACAGGTAAATGGAGGCTTCACTTCCCCACACCGCTGTCCATGGAGGATGCTCTCCTAACAGCAAAGTGCCCTGTGTGGCACAGACAGCCTAAAAACCTTCGTGCTCATGCCTGCCACTGCCCACTTATTGGCTCTGAACTGTTCAGGAAAATTTCTGTCCTCTCAGACCTGGGCTAGGGGAGTGGGGGGTCAGATTTGACCCACCGAGCCTTCCCTTCCCATCCCCCAGGAGAGCAGTTGAGGGTGTGTGCCACTAGGGAGGTGAACAAAGTGTCTGGCATGCTCAGTTTCCTAGAAAAGCTGGTAGTTAAACAACTCGGGCATCTCTGGAAACTCCCAGCCCACACAAAGCCAACAGTCAGGGTCTGCCACCTGCAAAGATGCAGCATGCAATGAAGTGGGTGGAGGAGGAAAGCAGTGCTGGGACCACAAAGCCCGGCCCTGCTGCACTGTCCCCTGAGCTGCAACAAAACTCCCACCACAACAAGAATGGCGGTCAAAAGGCACAATGAGGGCAAAAACACAACAAAAGTATAAGACTTATTTCCACTGTTCTCTTTTTTAGTGCAGCTGTTCAGCTCCTTGCAAGTTGCAGAGAATCTGGCAGAACTGCTGCTGGGAAATATATTTTTTCAATTGAAAAGAGTGGAAACAAAGTCCTCCCTTTGTTTCATGATCAGCTGTTCTGATTTTGTGTTTGATGGAGTCCTCGTCTCATATAGCTCCCCCCTGGCAAACTCCACAATGGGCATGTTTTAAAGTCAGCAGGATTATAACCCCACAGGCACAAGTCCCATCCTATCTACACCCCTTTATGCTGAATGGTAGGAAACCAGCCCCAAAGACAATGAAAAACACTTGATCTAAAATTTTCTCCCTTTAAAAAGGTTTTTTAAAAATTTCCGTAAAAACAGCTTCCCATTAACCTTAACAGGAGCACCTCACAGGGAAGAAATGTTAGTGGCCAACACTGCAGGCTCATCTACACAGGCAGGCACCTATGGCCACATCTGGGCTCTGCAAGGGGACCAGATCCATTTGCACAGGGAGCAGCAGCCCTGGACCTCATTAGTCCTTCTCGCAAGGTTTTCATGATCAACACCAGACAGGGCTCCTGAGGATGGCCAAGGGCCAGCTTTATCTCAGGCTCATCAGCATTTTTGTCCTTCAAAAGGTGAACTGCAAAGCAAATGCTTCAAATCCAGAGGACTGCAAAAATAGCAGCATCCCAGCTGGGTTTCCCTGTCTGCCTTAAGATGCCTGGCTATTTGTAAAGAGACACAAAACAGAAGGCTGAGGGTTTTCTGTAGGCTGCTCTAACCCTTTGGCTCCAGAGCAGGTTGGGGCAATAAGGGCTGAACCCCAGCAGACCTTTGAGGTCTGCTTGTTGCAGTATCCTACTTGTGCATCACAGTGATGGAGAGGCAGTCAGACATGTAACAGGCAGTCAGACACATAATGGTTGTTATCAGGTGTTCACAGTCTAACAGGGATGGAGATAGGCACCTAATAACATAGAAAATAAAAGAAGCCATTCCAGGCTGGACTTGAGTTTTTATTGGGTCAAAGACTTTTGTTTTTCCTTCCAAACATGAAAAAGTTGCAATGTGATGACATGGAAATTGTTCTGGGAAGACTGTCACCCTTCCCGACAGGGGTTTCTAACCCCCTTTCCTCTCCCTGTCCAGCACTGTGTCTCTGTGTGCTTTCAACAGCCCTAGATCAAAGAATTTCCATTTTCTGAGCAACAAATACCTGGAGATTTGGGCTTCTGGGAGCAAACAACATGAAAAATATTGTGGAAAATGTCAACACAAAGTTATGGCAAATATAATGTGTTTTTCAAACACCTCCAGGAGCTTTCCCCATTATGGACAGGGAAAACATTCCTTCCTGTATTTACAGGGATGTTTTCTGATGACCACAGAGGTTGTCAGGGCAGTGACCCTGTGCATGGTACAAGGCACTGCCATGTACCAACCTGGGACTCTCCCTGGCTTTACATTAAGATCAGGGACAGGGGAGAGGGTCAGGAAAATCACCCTTCTCCAGGAGTGCAGCTCTGCCTGCTGGAATGGGGTTTTGCCCTCAATTTCAGGATCCCAGTGTTAGCCCCCTTGCACAGTTCAGTATCTTCTGGAGGAAGCACCTTTCCACAGTTTATTTCCAAACACAGAAACAGCAGCCAATTCCTCTTTTGAACAGATCAAAGAAAGCAGCAGCTGTATTTCTGAAACTGGCTCACAGGCCTCAAGGGCCATTTATTTTCCCTAGTTTATCTTGCAGATCCATTTAACTATTTCTTGAGCCCCAGGTGCCTGCCCAGATGGGCCAGAGAGGCCATACAAACCATGTTCACAGTTGCAGAGGAAATCCTGACATCCTACTCAACAGCACATGTATTCATCTGAAGCCACTCCCATAAGGGAAATAGCATTCTACAGGATGATCTGGGGGGGGTTATCATTCAGTAGAGATAGCAGTAAATATGAAGTATACAACAATGTCCCCGAGTTCCCAGATCTCCTGCATGGGAGCTTTACCAGTTTGTAACAGCCAAAAATCAAGCCTGTGGATGATGGTGGTTACCTTTCCATTCCTAGCACACATGTGCTCCCTAGCACCTGCTCGATGCACTGGCTGGTCCAGATTTGTTTAGCGTATCTTCCTGTCCACTCTCAATTTGTCCCATCTGCTTTCCAGGAGGAGCTCTCCTCTGCATAAGCCTGCCTGTCACAGCAGATAACAATGCTCTTTGTGCTTTTCCCCAAGAGACAGATGGAAAAGAGAGAAGAGGGAGGCATCTCAGACACGCTGTCATGGTGTCAGAAGGGGCTGGCTGTGACGGGCTGGTGGAGAAGAGGGCTGCCTGACACTGGGGCTTCACCAGCCAGCAGGAAGGCACTAATGGGGACCCTGTGACTTGTTTCCTATGCAGGGAGTTACAGGAGCATATGAAGGGATCTCCAGCTGATGCTCAGGAGAGAAAGGGAGGAAAAAATGAGCCTGATGAAGTGACAGTCCCCAGCAGAAGCAGAATTGCAAGGTTGATTGCAAGTAGGACAAGCTCAGATGCTAGGGATGACCTGCAAACATTACATCTCCTTGGAAATGGCCTGGATACAGAAACACATATTAACTCCTACAGTAACAGAGCATGGTGCCAGGGGCTTTATTTTCCTACAAAGAACATCCTGGCTTTAATCATAGTATTTAAAAAAGACAGTGAACACTCTCCCACAGTGCACCCAGCTAATTTTACAGTAGGGGGAAATGTATTCCTGCTCCCAGCTGGTGAGGAGCTCAGCCAGAGCAGTTGATGGCCTTCAGATTTTATCCTTGCTGGAATAATCCCAGTTTCATAACAAAGGGATATAGCCAACAAATTTCTCAGTCTGAAGATTAGAGAAAGGTCAACCCCAGCTTAATCGGCTGCTGCGACAGGTCAGGAGACAGAGTAACCTGTAAACAGTGTGAAATTAATACAAGTATTTAGCATATTATGTATGTAGTTTTCCATGCCTGCAATCCAAAGAAAACAGAAAGGGGGGACCAAAAGCCTTCCAAGCAATTGCCAAATATCTTCTTGGAAAAATTGAGATAGGAATGTAGTAGGGAAAAGTCAACAGTGTGCAAACTGTGAGGGATCAGATCTACCCTTCCCAAGGATAGGCTAGGGGCAGAGAAGGTTTTCGGAACAGGCCTTTGCAAATCCGTGACCTGCCTGAACTCAAAGAACCAGAGAAGAGACCTCAGTGGAGCTCTGCTGGTTTACAGTGACCGAGGGCCTGGGTCTGCCACCCCACATGTCACTCTTGGTACTTAGAGCAAGGCACGGCCCATGCGGGAGTGGCAGAGATGTTATGGATGTCATTGGTATTACTGGAGGAACTCCAGCAGAGATTTTTAAAGGCAACCAACAGAGATGCAGTCTTGTGCAAAAAGAGGTGGTAAATATCTGTGGTAAATATTTCTGCTTTATTTAAACTTCCTTTCAAAACACATTTAGGGCTTAACAATAGGCTTCATATTTTGTTCAGGATTCAAATACATGTTTTCTTCCACTCCACCCAATCAAGGGCTGCTGGAGTTTCTGGTATTAGAAAATATTGTATTTTGTGCAGATAAATGGCACAGCAGATTATGTTTGGGGCAGACTGTATTAGGTTACTTAGGAAATTAAGGCTCAGGAGCACAGCTTGACTTCTCAAAAACTGCACTGAAGAATGAAATGTTATACAGCAGGGCTGCACATCTCATAGCTTCTATAAACCAACAGCAAAGCACGGTAGAGGTCTTTGGCATACCTTCATCCCTCTGTCCTACAAACTTTTGTTTCTCCTGAGCTAGTCAAGGCCCGAGGAATGCAAAGTCAGTACTTGATGGTGAAAGGACAGTCTGCATCACACCATCTCACACACAGCACCTTCGGGAACCAGCACACCTGCTTAGCTCTCCTCATGCAAGCAGCTACTAGCTGAGATAGGTAATGGTGCTTCTTTTTTCTTTCCTGCCTTGCTAAAATGTTGTAATGACCCCATGGTGAGCAGACGTATTGGGTTTCTGTGGCAAGGTTTTGGTAGCAGGGGGAGTGTGCAGGTGTGGCTTCTCATGAAAAGTTGCTAGAAGCGTCCCCTTTGTCTGATAGAGCCAATACCAGCCAGCTCTAAGGCGGACCCGCTGCCGGCCAAGGCCAAGCCAATCAGTGACAGTGGTAGCACCTCTGTGATAACATATTTAAGAAGGAAAAAAAGTTGTGGGGCTGAGAAACAGCAGCCGGAGAGAGGAGTGAGAACATTTAAGAGAAACAACCCTGCAGACACCAAGGTCAGTGAAGAAGGGGGG
>VYZV01010830.1:296023-336861 GCA_013401275.1 Pandion haliaetus
ATGAGTGTGATGAGTCCTGCGCCTGAGGAGGGTGAAGCGGCAGAAACAACATGTGATGAACTGACCCTAACCCCCATTCCCTGTCCCCCTGCGCCGCTGGGGGTTGCATGGGTAGAGAATCTGGGAGTGAAGTTGCTCCCGTGAAGATGGGAGGGGTGGAGGGAAGATGTTTTGAGGTCTGATTTTATTTCTCATTACCCTACTCTGGTTGATTGGCAATAAATTACGTTCATTTTCCCCAAGTTGAGTCTGTTTTGCCCGTGACAGTAATTGGTTAAGTGATCTCTCCCTGTCCTTATCTCGACTCGGGAGCCCTTTGTTATATTTTCTCTCCCCTGTTCAGCTGAAGGGGGGAGTGATAGAATGGCTTTGGTGGGCACCTGGCACCCAGCCAGGGTCAACCCATCACAGCAGAACAGCAGGAGAAGTGCACATTGCTCATGGAAATTAAACCAGAAAATAAACAAGTTGACACACAGCAGGAGAGATATGGCAGCCCCAAAGACCTGCTCTCCTCCCTTTACCTTGATCCACACCAGCCACTGTGAGCTGGGCCCCACCACTGTGCAACTGGACTGACACTCAGAGAGGGCAGATTCATGGTCAATCACCTTTTCCTCTGGAGAAATCAAGATTTCTCAAGTGTTAATTGAGTTTTCCACCTGTGAGCCGGTAACACAGCACATGAGCAAACATCAGCACTGTTGTCACTACCTTGCCCTTATTCTAATTACCACCACCCATCTGCACAAAACACTGCACCAGCAAAGAGAGCCAGCTCCAAGAAGCAATCATTACTCATCTCTGAGGATGGGGAAAAGAGGGAGAAAGACAGGAAAAACACATGCACACAGGTCTTGCACACATTAGTACTTGGGACAATGGGTGGCTGCCCCCATTTCAGTAGCCCAGTCAAATTGCCTCACAGAAAACTCATCACTGCACTTTCACCTTTCTTCTTAGCTTCAGTCCTGCTTTTCACTCCTATAAAACAAGAAAAAAAACTCCATACCAGCTTATTCCTCCTTGAAACCAGCAGCATCTTCACCAGTGCAAATCTCTGCTTTACCCTCCTAAAAATGGAGTTTGTAGCACAAATATGGGATACAGGATCTCCCTGCTGCACTGCCAGAATTGAAGATGTGTGAGATTTTGGGACTCAGTAGCTGATTTGGTGAAAAGCTCAGACTTGATTGATGCCAATGTTTGGAATTCAGCCAATAATTTTAGCTTAGAAAAAAGATTTTGTTGATAAGGCTTGCATTTATTGCACAGTGGTTGTGGCAAAATGCATTGCAATTTGCTTATGTTCAAACAGTGTCTTTCGCCAAAGCTGACTTTTCATAAAAATAGTAAATTGTTTCCGAAGTGAAGTGAAAGGAATTGGCAGGGAAAGAATTGAGCACCTGGTGTGGTGGTGCATTCCCCCCCCACTTCCTGGGCTGCTCTACAATCTCAGGAATTTTCATTATGCTTTGGCCTTTGTGTAACGAGTTGGGCAGTTGAGCATCCCTTGGCCATACCAGGACCTCTTGCATAGCTAAGGTGGGGAGTGGCAGCGACCATACCAAGAACTCCTGTTGCCTGGCCAAGGCGGGGAACAAAAGAGGGAGTAATTAGTCATCCCCTGACAGCCTTGGAACATCCCTTACCTGGATCGTAGCTTGAGTGGAACAGTACTGGTGTTACTGGAATTCTAGTAATTTGCTGATGACTAAAGCCGATCCTCTTGCAAACCTATAAACAGCAATCCTAAGTGAGGCCCTTTGAGCTCTCTCACGGTGGGCTGCGACCCAGCATCTCCCTCTGTGGGGGATGCCTCTGAGAGCTCGCGAACTCTCCAGTTTGCAAAAACCGGAGGACTGTTGCCAAAAGCTGATGATGGGACCTGGGCTGATACTCTTCACTCCTTGAGCCTCAACCCTTCACCCATTGAGAAAATGCCAAGACATTTGATGTGAAGATTTCACTGAACTCGAGGGGAATTTTTAACAGGTATACTTTTATTTATATATATATATATATAACATATATATATATATATAAAAAAATGCTTGTGTGCGTGCATGTGTGAATTGACCCGGGTATCCGATAGCAAGTATAGTATAAATATTGCCCTTTCGAATCTATAATTAAGTCACTGTTGTGATTGTAGTGAATTCTATTGAATCACTTTGTAAATGTTAAAATTATCAAATTCTGCTAAATTGTGATTCACCTCGAACTGTGAATGAACCTCAGACTGCTGCTACACACATAAACCCTTTAGACATAAACCATTGACCAAATCTGGAGCTAGGAGTGGATCCAGCCACACCTAAGCTCCATCAGGAGTTTAGATAGCAAGGGGATCTTCTCTGAACCTCATGACTCAATGGGAGGGTCTCCCCTACTTTTTTACATCTCCAATCTCTGTGCAAATCATGAAAAATCAATTCTAACTTGATTTTCCATTGTATGTTTCTCCCTTACCCTTTTGCGTCTTCAGTCTCAGTATAAATCATTCTAGTTTGATTCTAACTTGATTTTTCTTTGTACACTTCATCCATGTATTAAGTAATAGAGTGAATCTTGCCATCGAACTTTGTGAAGTCGCACTTTTATAAATTCCTATTAAATCACCTGCTAATACCCTTGACAGTGTTTCTTTATCAGTCCAAACCACTCATTCACAACACCTGGGATTTAATAAAAACAACTTTCTGTTTGTTTTTTGTTTTCCTGAGGAAACTGAGAATTCCTTGTCTCAGGCTGACCTGCAGAAATACATACATTTTTAATTCATTAATTCGGTCTGTGAACCAGAAAGAGAGAAGGGACTTCAGCAGAGCAACAAGGCACCCAAATGGGCTTGAGAAGTAATACAAGCCTTTTGTTGGTTCAGAAGTGCCTTGAAGGCTTACTTTTAAAATAGCCCTAATTATATTTATATTTATAAGGGGAAAACAGGTAGAAGTGGTCAGGAATAGTAGGTAGAAGCACAGCAGAGAAAAAGGTAATATAGCTGAGTCTTAAAGTCATAGAATTACAGAAAAAATCAGGCTGGACAGGACCTCTGGAGGTCCCCAGTTCAATCCCTGCTCAAAGCAGGGGTATTTCAAAGCTAGCTCAGGTTGCTCAATGTTTCCTTCTATCCACCCTTGGCTGAATAGAGGGAATAATCTCTTCCCTCGACTTGCTGGCTTTGCTCTTGCTAATACAGCCCACACTGCTCACTCCAGCCCAACTTAATGACCACCAGAACACCAGAGCCTCTGCACATCATTCTGACAAAACAATTGCACTATGTGTTTGCAATATACACATGTATAATTGCATTAATAAGTGAATTATTCAAATTATGCCAGCAAAATTCTAATTAATTTTATTTTAATAAAGTTCAATAAAATCCCAAGACCCTAAAAAATTCTAATACTATTCACTCCCTGTATAGGAAGTGATGTGCTTTCAGTGCCCCATAACATAGATTTTTGGCCTTCTTTCAGTGATCCTTATGGCACCAGGGACATGCCATAAGGCAGGACCAGGCATGTGATGGGGAGGGTGACTCAGGGCTGGAACAGGACAGCAGAGCCTGGAGCCCTCATGGGTGTCATGCACCCACAACCATGCCACATCCTCTCCCCAGCTCCCCAACATATGAGGCTCTCAGCAGGTGGTGTTGCACCTGGGGTCTCTGAAATGTGGTAGCATCCTGTGTTGCAAAGGTGATGTCCAGCTGGATGGGAGCATTACCTGGTGATGCTCAATTGGAGCATCCTCAGGATATCCTCCAGAGATCCTCAGGGAAAGGCCCCAGCTGGAAAATGGCAGAAGAACTTCTCCAAATTCCTCAGAAATTGTGTTTTTGCCTCATGGGATAATGATGTTAACTATTAGCCCTGCTCAAACTCCAACATTTGAATTTCAAACTGGATAGAAGTTCTTCTCAATCTTGCATACAAAGAAATGAAAAACTACCCACAGTTCAACACTGCTTCAATGGCATGACTTATAAGTTTAAGACCATTGATTTGTGGAAGAAAACCCAAACATTTGGTAGAAAACATATTCATTTCTTATTGTAGCTATTCAAGGTTATATAAAATGGCTATGTTCCCTTATAAGTGTGGAAAACAATGCTACGCCAAAGCCATATAAAAAAAAACTAGGGAACTATTTAAAAAATTTATTTTGTCCTCAGCTTGTCATAGTGGTTGATGGGGGAAAGTGTATGCTTGCAGTTGAAAGCATTTAATAATGAAATACTCAGCGCAGGCCAATTTTCATACACTCTTTCTCTTCTTTGCCCCCTTTTATTTCTTTGAGCTTCTCCCTGCTCTGCAATATTAGACAGGGTCCCAGATCTCTCAGGCAGCAACTGCAGCACCAGCAACAAGCAGAAACTAAAAAAGCTGATTCCAGTCAATGCCACCTTGCTACCAGCTCAGCAGGATTTCGCTGTGGTGGGAACACAAGCTAAAATTTTCTCATCATGGGTGCCTGGAGTTTGCTTCTCTAAATAAAATCCTTTCTGTAATAGGGGTGTAGCTTTCTCAGATGCCAGCAACTGAAAAGGAGTTAGGCATTCCCAGCACTTCATAATTTCAGGCCATTTTGGCTGAGTCAGCAAAGCACAGAATATCAAGCTTATTTTAACCACGTACAAAGTTCTATTTGAGACCTTATTTTCCTTCTTACATACAGACTGAAATCTGTAAATATTGAAAAACATGAAAATTGGGTCTTCATATTTTATGAGAAAAATACTAGTCCGATCAAAAAGGAAACAACCATCTGGCACCGCTCCTTCCAGATGTTTTCCTAAACATTCTCCATTTTTCCTTCCCAAATGTGTTTTTTCTGCACACGCAAAGGAGTGCCATGATCCCCTCTTATTTATCCATGCCCAGCTTCAGATTTCCAAGCCTGTTATTTCTTTCCCTTTTTTCTTACTTAATCTGTCATTCCTTTGGTCAGTGAGTGGAATCTACTCAAAAAACAGTATTGTGTTTTTGGAAAGAATTTGCCTTTTATTATGTTGTGGTTCAAAGGGTTGTGGCTGGCTTGGCAGTGGTGTTTGAAAGGACAGCTTGTTAATAATTTAAACCAAGGCATTGACCAAGGAATTTTGGAAATATCTATGCCACCAAGATGAATTTACAACATTCACTTGAACTGGGAAATAATTATCAGTATTTGGTGGAATCTCTGCTGGGACAGAAAATGAGTGTGTTGTACCTGTGGAGTCACTTTCCAAACAGATAAACTCTCACCTTTATACCATATAAAAAAATCTGTAACCTCAGGGATCAAGCAGGTCAAGTATTCTGGACCATTGCAGTGGTACTGACCTTTACAGTGTGAAAAATGGAGATTATTTTTCAATCCAGGCAGCTCACTGACTCTATCTTACATCAGCAGCAGCCTTTGCTGCTGAGCAGAAGGAAGATCACATATGTCATGTTTTATAGTCATGAAACAGAGCTTTAAATCCAATGAAAACGTACTGCAGAGAAGGCTCTTCTGAACTCTGCTGTAGCTGAATGCTTTAATGAGATCTTCAGGAAAGATAAAGTCTTTTTTTTCCCAAACTTAATAAACCAACTTTTATAAAAAATTGTTGCAACAAGCAGTGTACCACAAACGGTAAAACTACCACTCTACTTGCATTATGATCTTTTGTGGACTTTGTGATTCTCCATTAATGCTGCATGCAGGATGAGACCCAGAGACCGGCAGCAGATGTGGCATTGGAGCAGCTATACTGGAGCTGCAACACCCACTCTAGTTCCAAGGTAAGAATTACAGCCACCCTAACACCCAGGAGAAACCTAAATGTACAAAAAATGCAAGAAAACCCCAAGCCTCCAAATTACAACAGAGCTAAGAAAGCAATCGAATCAGCCTTTCCTGAAGCAGGTTCTGACTTCACCTAATAAAATTTCCACAGCTGAACACATACAATGCTGCCACCCAAATGTATCTCACAAGTGAATCTTAGTGTTATTTTCTTAATTTTGGTACAGAGGGGATGATACAAACATTCTTCAGTGGCTGTTACACTTTTAAATGATTTTATAATAACTAAATCCATATGTCATTTTCCGTAAATGCTTGAGAAATTATTTTTTTGGCAAAGAAATGTTTGCAAAGGCCAATAACAAACATGTATGTATCAGCATCAAGCGAAAATAAGTACTGAAATTGGCAGTCAAGTATGTATAAAAGATGTGTTTGCTCATTCCTCCAATCAAGGATCCTTGTTAAATCATCATGTGACTCATATAAGAAGCTACAATTAAGCAGTACAGCTCACATTTCAAATATTCATGATCAGTCCATAGAGCCCAAATATAAAGGGAATCATCTCCAAATTCAGCTCACGAACTGGTCTAAGGACCAGTTTGCTCACTGATATTAACACAGCTGGGAAGAGGTGCTACATTTCTCAAAACTACTTTTATTGATTATTTCCTCATCCTTTCAGGAGAACAGAAAATTTTAGTTAAAAAAATTGGCTGGAAAAAGTAATTTCAGTAAAACTGGACTTTTTTCTCTTTTTTTTTTTGGTCAGATTAAAACTGTTTCCAAGCAGATGTATTTTTGTTTTGGAAAATGTTGAAACCAAGTGTCAAGTAGTTAACATTTCAATTTCTTTTCTCTGATATCATTCTTACTGCTTTCACCATTTTGTCAGCGGGCAATAGTGACTCTGTACAAAACCAGTGTAGTTATCCATGGCACTGAATGACAGTGGTGATACCAAGGTCAAAGCAGAAGCTGAACCAGCACTTCTACAAAGGCATTACAACCTTATTCTAGAGAGGATACACCCCAACAAACACAGCTCTTTTCACCCTTGCAGGGTGCCGCGATGTATTTCTACAGCTGACGACTGCCTGGCTCAGCCAGCTTCCCCTGTAAGATGCTCCAGCCATCTCTCACCCCAGCATACTCCCCTAGTCTGCTCTGGCTTTTGGTACCAAACATTGTACAAAGGTATTTAATAAGTTGGGCCCCAAGACTGACTTAGGAGCCCCACCAGCAACTCCCATACTGCCTGAGTGTTCTCCTTTCAGCATAAGCTGAAGGATGCCATGGCTATATATCACCTTCTACCTTCTCCAGCTCAGCCAGTAATTTTCCATGTAGTACTAGGTTTTACACTTCACTGAAACCCAGTCAGAAAACAAGTGGTTTCTTACCGAAGTAAACTATCAGGTTTATCTTCACAGTCCACATTTATAAATCAATGATGCATTTTTCCCATTTTTCTTTTACCTTAATGTTCTTAACAATACTAATTAGATCAAATTAATAAGCTTGCACTTGCTGTGTCTTTTTCCCTTTCCTACTTCCCTGGATGCAGGCACTATGCTGTTAATCTCCAACTATCCCTGCCAAGCCTGCACTTACTAAAAATCTTTGTTGCCACTCTTTTATGCTGAAGATTGCTCTGTTTGTCCAACTTAAGCCATTGAATGCTATGTTTAGGTTTGTCTGCAGGAGTCAATTCACCCCCGCAAGGAAAGCAGGGCTTTTCCTGAAAAACAAACAAAAAGCTATTTTTCTTTAAAAAAATAAATAATTACCATCAAAAGACACTGAAACACAAAAATATCAGCCATTCCTACTTTTCTGTGGCTCATTGTTGGTGCACACTTTCAAAGGATAACAGAAGAAGCTGGTTTCAACAGGACAGGGACCAAACTAAGATGGGAAAAGAAGAAATTAGTGTGTTTCCTGCTGCGATCCCTCACCTCAGCTTATAGACTCCCCCAAAATAGGGCCAGAAAGGCCTGGAAGATATCACCTAGCTCCATTGCTGGCCCTAGCCAGCAGTACCACTTCCTACGTCATCTGGGCGATGTCCCTCTGCACTGCCCATACAGCCCTCCAGCAATGGAGCTGCAGCCACTCCCTCCAGTTACCTGTGTTTCTCTATCCTACATGTCTACATTCTCCGAAAGTTTTTTCCAAATGATTAATCTGAATCTCTTATGTTGCACCTGAAGCCACATCCATTCCTGCCCACCATGGACATGGAGATAAGGTTAACTCGGGCTCTTTGCTTGGGCTTTCAGATACTTAAAGACTGCTCTTGTTCTGTCCCCTGGTGATTCTCTCCTTTAGCTTAAATAAACCTAGTTCTTTCAATCTTTCCTCCTAGATCATGTTTCCCAGATGTCTGATCACCCTTGTTGCTCTCCTCCATACTTTCTGCATTGCTCCTGAAGTGTTATGCTCCAGACTGGACACTGCTTTCCTCCCCAGGTCATTTGCTGCATCATGCACACAAAACCCACATCACCATATCTCAGTGTGGCATCTGCTGTTTAGCAACAGCAAAACAGCACAAGCTTTGCAGCCTATGGTGGCTTGCATTTGGCTTGTGACCCTCAATACCCCAATCCTTCTCTGATGGACTCATCTGTGGCCTCCCATCCTGTGTTTATGAAGTTGGCTCTTCCTGCTGAGATGCCCTGTCCCTGCTGAACACCCTCCTATTTTTTGACACCATTTATACAGATGGACAAGATCATTCTGAGTTTTCATGGTCTTCCTTGTAGTTTCCCAGGGCAAGATGTAGGAGCTGGGAGAGGATGGCCAGCCTCCAAGGATCTGGAGAGCAAAGCCAGCACACCCGGTCCTGCTGTGGCACGGCACTCCTCCAGGTAGTACTTGCATGGTGAAAGGTTGAACAAGTTTGTCTCTGCCTTGAAGAATGGGGATTTTATGCCCTTCCACTTGAGTAAAAGAAATAATTGAAAAAGTAAAATGCATTGAAAAGCTTTTTTTTAAGAGAAATTATGTTAATAGCTCCAACTAAACAAAGGGTGGGGGGAGACAGTTTTGCTAGGAAAGTCTGCTTCCAGAGCTCATGAACACAGAAGTGGACCAGAAGGCACCTGCTGAGTTTCTAAGCTCAACTCCCTATCACTACAAGCATCACATTACCTAATTCCCTCCATAAACCGATGAGAAATCCATCACTTGAGAAATCCAAACTCTTGAGAATAGTTTGGATTTTTTTCTTGCTATTCATTTTTCTCTCCATCCTGACTTCGTCTCCTCCTCAGATTGAATGCTCCTGCCCAATTTTATAAAATTCTTCCCAAGCACCAGGAACAAACACCCCTTTCCCTCTCAACTTTCTGTTGCATAAGATTAGAAACCAGCTCCTCTTAACCCATCTTCTTAGAAACTGGCTTGTACCTGCACAGGAGAGCAGTTGTGACCAGAAACCTGAGCGAGCAACACTGCAGGCAACATGGTGCTTTGCTCACATCTAGCTTTTTCATTTCTAAAGGCTACAAAAGCCTGGGGCACCTGGTGCTGGGTGCAGGCAGGAGCAGAGGACTCCTGGGAAGCCTTGGATCTTACCAGCTCTGGCAGTTACCACCATCCAGCTAAATGGATCTGAAATTGGTTGAAAACTTCTGGAACAGCCCTTTTTTTTCCTAAAATGCTGGTTAAAAAACACAGCACAGCAAGGCTGAGGAAGCGGTTGTCATTGCAGCTCCAAGTGCAGGGTAGGGAAAGGGAACCTGATGGCTTCTAAAGACTTCACTTGCTGCTCACAGAGGAGCCTGCATTGCTTTCCTGCTCACACAAAGTATGAGCTTTTAAAAAAGAAGTTGTCTTATATAGAGCCTAAGAAGAAAGAGTCAGATTTGCTGTCTTCACTGGCTTTCCTTCCCTTGCTCGGCACCAATAGGCAAGTCACATTTTTAAGTGAGTAAAGGAGGGAGCACTATATAATTATTTGAATCCAAGGACGCTGGGCAGCTGCTAGATTGGGGAACACTGTTGGCTTCATGCCGCCTTCGCCACAGTGGTAGCAAAGTCATCTGCCATAAAGAGAGAACAACCTGCTTCGTATTATAGTTCAGCAGCAATTAGATGGGCTGGACCAGGAGGCAACTTCATTTTCACCAGTGACAGAGAACCAAGGTCACACTCCTGTTGAGTGCATTAAATAGGTGATAACAAATCCTACTTGCTAGTGCACTAGCTCTCGGATTTAATGGGTATTTTCAAGGTAAGAGTAAAGTGTATTGATGTCATTGCTCTTCAGACAGCAACAGCAAAGAATAAGTCATAAATGCAGGGTTTAAATTAAGCATACTGACTGCAGTTGTTTGTGTTTTTCCTGACATTAGCTAGAAGTGGAGCTATTATTGCAAAAGAAATTCTGTCCTGTGGGAAAATTTCATATTATTTTCAATTTTCTTTTCATCTCAAATCAAGGGGAAACAGAAAACCTTTCTATGCAAGAGAAAGCTCCACAGGAAAAATGTTTGGAAATATTGAAACACATTGCTTCAGCAAATTTAGCAATGTCAGTAGTGATGGCAAATAACACAAGGTATTCCCTCTATGTTGTTCAGGTGGAAGGGTGAGTGCCTTTGCAAAACACAACTAAGGATCCTTAACATGAATTTAAAAGTAAAAAACAGGCAGGAAAAAAAAAAACAAACCACAAAAAAACTATCTTCATGCACCTAAGTAAAAATAGCTGCCCTACATTTTTCAGGAGAGAGGAGTGACTTTTTGGAGTCTCAGCTTGAGAGGCCCCACAAACTGAGTCACCTATGATGAAGCTGAGACCCCTTTCGAGCAACCTGGCACTGCCTGGGGCTGTTTGTAAGACCCTTCACTCCACTGTGCATCAGTTGTCCCATCAGCAAAATAGTAATAAAGGTATCTACTTCCTTAATGCCTCCCCAGAATGCACCCTGAGGAACACCAGCTTTGTCTTCCATTCTGCACTTTTCACCATCTCTTGGAAAGCAAAGGATGATGTTGGCAGAGAGCTGGCCAAGAGAAAGCAAATAGAAACGCAGAGACATTACAAAGCAAGGCTTCAAGTACTACAGTCTTGCTAAACTCCTAGTTCCAGTAAATACCAAAGACCCAAGTGGGTTATAAGCAGGGGAAGGGGACAACTGACTGCTTAGAAACTGCTGGAGGATATGGCATTTCCATTTCCAAGTTGTTGCTGAAGTGCTGAAAAATCCCTTTTCTGCTCATTTAGCACAGCTGGAACTTTGCTAAAAGCAAACCCTCCCTGTGAAATATTTTTTGCAAATCAGCACATTCCACAGCACATTTTTCTTCCCTTGGCAGGGAGGGAGGCGTCAGGAGTTACCACCTGGCTGTGATGACACCTCGTAGGAACAGTCAGAAGAAATTCCTGAAATCCTTATTGCTGAAGCTCAGGCTTTGACCAATATAGCAAAGGGACCGTGTCCACTCACTGCTAACAGCTGCAGGCAATCATCTGCAAGCTGAGATGGGAAAATATGTAACATATTTTATGCAGATGTCAGACTAAGAGAACAAGTAGTAGAAAAGGGAGCGACAGAAGCTGCACTTCTGGGACCAGTTCACAGAACTGTGTAGAAACATTTCAAGATTCATCCTGTGCAGATCATATTAGAAATTATCTTGATGACAAAGGAAAAAGAAACAAAGCTATTCTGTGCATCTTCCCACTCTTTAGGGTGCAATCAGAGCACATCTTCAGCATTGCTATTAGCATTCCTCTACCAAAGAAATCTCAGCAAAGCATTGAGCTCACATTTTCAAAGATGATGCTGGAAAGCTTCCCAGATTATATATTTTCCTCTTTAATTTATACCTCTGAGGATAATGCTAATCAAGGAGGCACTGAAACTGGTGAAACATCCTCGGATCTAGGTTGATTTATTAACAGTGGTTGCATTATTCTCACTTGGAGAAAAATGCTAGTATCCCAAGCTTCCAGGAAAAAAAATCTTGTTTGCTGGTAGGTTATCAAATAAGAGCTGGCAATGTACTTGCACAGCAGATATGCATAAGTGCATTGAACAGTATGATTCATCTGCAAAACATCTAGCATGCTAGATGCTTGATTTAAAGTAGGTTAGAAGAACGATTCATTAAAAAGCAAGAGCAGGGGTTGGGGGGGAGAAGCCCAAACTCTGAAATCTTCTACTGGGAATGATATATTTTCTTGTCAGTTTTTGTTCAGCCCTCTCTCCTCAGGTTGCTTTTGAATAGAGTTTGGATGGCATAGGGACGGACAACCATGTGAAAATACATGTAGCTAGATGAATATTACAAACGCCATCTCCATGGCCTGGCAGATCTACCAAATATTCCAGGGATTATATATGGTCTCTTTACCACATTTGAAGTGAAAAGAGATTGACTATATTTCACACAGCATAAATCCCCAAGCCTGTCTCCTTAGCTCTGACCTGAACTTCTACTACACAGCAACGAAATTATGAAGGCTAATGTCAGAAAGACTTTGAAGAAAAAAAATTCCCAAAATGGCAACTGGCTTTTACTATGATAGCTGCTCAGATGATCCACCGTGATCTCCAGCAGTATTTTTTAGGGCAGGAAAAAAACCCAGAAAAAATGTGCATGACATGGCAATTCTAAAATAGAATAGAGAACTTTGCAAGGCAGAATTAGGGCTTTTAACATGGAATTTATGTGTATTTAGAATAAATGTCCTACTATAAAACCAAATGTAGACAAGGTACAGTTCTAAACACTGTTGCCAGCCAAATCAGGTGAAACATATTAATTGATATGAGAATAATTTGAAAATATATAGAGTGATTTCTAATATTTCACTATTTTTTTAGTATCATTTTAATCCATGTATCTCTTGTGGAAAGATTTTTTTGTCTGACGGCAAGTTTTTTAAAAAATTTAAATTTCAGGAAATTCAGTCCTTTTTCCTGGTATCAGCAGAGATAGGTATGCATTTTCAAAGGCGGAGTTCCTATCTCACCCATGTAAAAGTAACCCAGTTTTTACTCAGTGACTCCAAATTTGTGCATACAACCAATTATTTGTTTGCTTGACTTTTCAATCCTGTATGCAACATACCCACGTTAAACACACATGAAACTAAGTAGAGAATTAGATACCACTTACTAAAGATCTACTACAAATTGTTCAGTGACGTAAAAAACTTGTCTTGCCTATAACCAAGATGCCACTTCCCAGCCATTTTGATATAAGGATTTCTGCTTAGTGAAAGTGATAAACAGAGCTACTGCATAGAGGATCCAAAACCCTATTTTCTTTCATAAACAATGTGTTCAGAGGAGGTTGAGGCCTCTGGGACTGCTCCTGACTCTCACACATCATCTTGGAGATTTGCCGTTGGGCCCAACACCTTCCCTACAAACTAATTATGGTCTGAGAATCACAGATTACACACACAGACTTTCAGGATAACCAGGAGGTTCTGAGAAATCAATTCAATATTCAACCACAGTGATGCTTTTGCTAGAGCAGTAGAGAAAACAGCAACAACATGAATGCTGCATTATGACTTTTTTAAAGAGCTGCAAAAGCTGCAAAAGAGAGGAATCAGCCTCAGCTTTAGGTCAGCCCCACATCAAAGGCAACTGTCTCAATTAAAGTTTAGTGCACAGCAATATTGCAGTTTAGAGCATCTGTTTGGTCAATGATGTTTACTGAAGATATAAGCCTTTGCAATAAAAAGGAAAATAACCAGCAAACTGGCAAACATGGTACATCCTAAGGCAGAGATGAGTGCTAACCAGAAGATGAAAAAATGGTGAGCAAAATAGGGATACACGTTTTTATAACTTTTATAAGGGGTGGGAGAAGGCATTTTCCTTTTTACTACAAATAACATACAATTACTCTTCATATCATACAGCTACACCTGCACACAGAGAAGTTAAGCCTCCAGTTCAGCTGAAGTGCACATTTAATTTCCAGTGTGTTGCATTGCACTTCATTGCTGAAGTCAACAGGAATTAAAATATCCTGAAATGCAAAACATTTCCTATGCACACGAGCAGCAAGTGCATCTCTTTTCCCTCTAAATTAAAGACATCAAGGGAAAGACCTAATTAAGACTTATTAGAATTCAGACCCCCCCGTACATCAGTAGTCAGTGAAGAGATGGTACCTGTGAAACCTCATTGCACCCTCCCACAAAGCACATGGGGTTGCTGCTCAGTAGATCAGAGCAGAGATGAGACACTGTGTTCCCCAGGTCTGCCTGCTGTGGGTTTTCACGTCCCACCCCAGCCGAGGCCTTGTTGCATGTTCCTTGCACATGGAGGGGACACAGCTGACCCAAATACAGGTGAACAGTTGTGCAGTGGTGGCAGATATACAGCAACTTTTAGGCTTTGCTCAGGATCTAGCCCTCTGGCCTGCCAATGAGCTTGGGATTAAAAGCATTTCCAAGCAGAGCTGTTCTGCTGCCTATGTGCATATCAGGACCTGTATGGGGTGAGGGACTCCCCACCTCCCTGGCAGGCAGAATGCTGTCTTTGGTGGGTGTAGGCATCCTCCCTGCATCAGCCTTGCTACCTCCAAGTTGGGTGGTGGGATTAGGCCTGTAAATGGTAAAACTCCCTTGCTGATTGCAAGCCATAAATGCAGCCTGTCTCTCCAGCAATTTCCTTTACAGGTGCCCCCGAGTGCTTTTGGGAGCAGTGTGTAAGGGGCCAGGCTCAGCAGAAGAAAATCAGTAAAAACTCCAACAGCTCAGGCTTGCTGCAGCCCTCCTCTGCGCAGCTGTGCTGCAGAGGCTGCCCAGGGTGAGGATTTTTAGGCTGTTTGGTTGTACAGCCAGTGACTAATGCAGCACAGGCAGGGAAAGTTTGGGGATGTCGTTCAGATCTATAACTTCTGCATCTGTGGCTTTGCAACGTGCATATGAAGGCTGCTTTGCTGGGGTGAGAGACAGCCACCCTGGTCTGTGCTTGGGAGACAAAGCACTGCCAGCACTAGCAGCCAGAGGCTCCTGCCCGGCCCCATGGCCGGAGGCTATGCCCTGGTGCCGTGATTCCTCCTCCTTGGCCATGGGGCTCACCCAGGGGTGCCCACATGTGCACCCAAGACATGGACTGATATTTGCATAGAAAAAAACCTCAGAGACAAGAGAAGCACAGGATTCCCAGGGTCTGGGAGCAGGAAGGTTTCCCGCCTGACAAGGCTGCCCCATACATTTGCTTATACTGGCCACAGTTAACAAGCCCTTCAATGTCTTTAAATCTACCAACAATTAATCAGCTGCAGTTAATAAATTCATCACTCCTGAAAAAGAAGATGTAATTCATGTCCTGAATGGCACAGTAAAGCCTCGAGCTGACATAAGTCTGCAAGTCTGCAGAGTCACCGTGGCGCAGAAAGCATCCTTCGGCGAGCATCCTCCCGCGCTCTGTCCTCACCTGTACCCAAGCAAACACCCCACTGCAGCACCACATCTGGGACAGGAGTCATGGCTACATGAAGGAGGCGTTGGGAATGCTGCAGCTGTTAATGGCAATTGTGTCAAAACAATCTCTGGAGAACTGGCTACCTTTTCTGATACGAGATCTCATAATTTGAGGCTGTATCAAGGGCAAGCATCCCACTACAGCAGTGAAAGAAATATTCAAAGAACTCTTTGAAGCAGCTGTTATTTAAATAAAGATAGAAAAGCCCACTTTTAAGGAATATTAAAGTATGAAGCCAATGATTATGAGGTAACAATATTTGAAAGAGGCAGGCTTATAAAGGCTGTAGTAATTTCCAACAATTTTTAGTCTCACCTGGACACACACAATGGATCAAAAGAAACAACACAACATTATAATAATTTTCATTCCAAGTTTTCAATGTCTTTAAATGTTAATTTTCACAGTGCTGTAATGAGATATGTAAGTGCTAGTAATTCCATTTTACACACAAGTCACCTGAAGCAGTGTGGTCTAAGGGGTAATAAAGCCAATTTATCCATGATCTATCTTCTACTTCATTTATCCCTAAATTCAGCAAAACACATGCTCACCTTTATGCTTAAGACCATCCCAGTTTTTGAAAGCAGTTAAGAATGCACTTATATTCCATATAATTAGGATCTTAAATACTTTATTGAAACAAGGAGGACTGAAATAGGTGATTAAGGTCCCCTCTATTTCGAGTCTTGTCTTGCAGGTGAGTGCCAAGAATTTATTCTCACTGTTGAAGGTATGGGGTTTCTTAAAGGAATAGGCTGACCATAAATCAGAAGTATCTTAGAAAACAAGAATACTAAATGTGGGGTGTGTTCCTGAGTGCTGAATCATGCCAAGTCTAGAGCAGCAGATATATTTCCTTTCCCTAAATTAGAAAACTAATTACAAATAATGCTTCATTACTTGAAACATGGTTTGCTATGTGATGGCCTTCTTTTCTTTTGAAAAAAACCACCAACCAACCCAAGAAAAACAAGAATCCCCAGAATTTTGTAAGCAGCCCTGATCTGGCAGTAAGAGAGTACACCATAAAAAACAGACACAAGGACATAAATGCTACATTATGAAATGCTACAAAAATGAAAAAGCCTTACTGCATACTTGGCCTGTTTTAGAGGTACTGACTACTCAGGAGGAAAATGAGGCAAATTCCTAAGAAGTCACTCATTTAAAAAACTCCATTCCCTGTTGATGATGTGGACCTGCAGCACAACTCCTTGGGTATTTCAGGAACTTTGAGCTAAAACACACGTGCACAAAATAATTAGGTCTTGGGGCCAAATCAGGTCTCAGGGCCTAAAGCAGAGCCAAACGCTAGTCCTGCATCGTGGGTCAATCTAGGCCATGCAGTTGGGCTGGCATCCTTTTGTGGGACAGTCTGTGAAGACATGATAAACAGACCTATGGGATCTGCCCAAACTTTTCCAGGAGCACTAAGCCAGAGGCAGCACCCAGGCGTTTGCTGGGGTCACCATCCCCAGGCAGACTGAAAGCACACGCTGACTGTGCAGGTACTGCATACTACAGTTTTGTGGGGAAAAATAAGGTGTAGGACATATCACTGAATGGCATTTCCAGAGCTGCAGAAAAAAGGAGGCAGATGTGCCTCCCCGAACCCTTACACCAGTGAGATATAGTGAACAACCCAGCCCAGGGAAGGCTCACAGCCCAGGAAGTACTGCAACATGCAAAATCCAATGCTTGCTGCAACAGGGACATCCAAAGCCTCTCCTCTCCATGCTGTTCTCCTCCTCCCCAACCTCTCCTCCTCAGTTCCTCACTTAAAAAATGTCATTACTGAGTGATGAAGATTAAAATAAGGCAGGTGAGTCACCCTCCCTGGTACTACTCTGCTCTTTCATCTCCCTCATCCTCTTCCTCAGCCCATTTGCAGCCCTGAAGGCTGAAGAAAATTCATCAGCGTGGAAGTCAAAGCAGAAATAGAGCTATCTGCATCACTGTGCAGAACAGGAAAAAGCTGCATTTTGATCTGTATGGAGTTAAGAACTACATTGCTGCACAGATTTTAAAACAGGAGATTTTATGGACCTCCAATAGCACTTTTCATCCCCAGAAGCAGAGTACTTGCTGAAGGAGCCCAACAGGAGTCGTTGCTCCTACTTTACCCAAGTGGGAATGAAGGACAGTATTTCCATAGGAATTTTTTTAGATGACTGATTGTGGGCTGTGATGAAATGGCCACTTTGTCAAGCTTCATGAAAATTACAGGAACAGAAGGATCCAAGGAGAAATCCGCTGGGTTTCTGTCCCTCTCTGCAAAATCTGCTTGCACTCACAAAACTCCAGGGAATCACAGAATATAGAATCATTTAGGTTTGAAAAGACCTTTAAGATCATTGAGTCCAACCATCAACCATGCCCACTAAACCATGTCCTGAAATGGACAGAATGGGGAATGCCTCCACCAAATGATCTCTATCACCTTCACTCACACCAGTATTGTCAGAGATTTTGAGGGACTAATCTAGCGAGCAGGTAAAAAATAAATTCAATTTTCTAAATCAGGAAGGACTAAAATGTCAATAATAGAATTGGCATGAATATATACTCTTCCAAAGTGAGACTAAATTTGGCCTCAGTTGGCTAAACCTGAGCAAGATTGCCTGGCAGTTGAGGACGTATTTCCAAATAGCTGCTTAGGCTCCCCTGTGGTATACGCTTAGGCTAGTGAATCCACTCTATCAAGACTCTTTCTACACCAACTTGAAAAATCAGGTTTTGGATCTTGGCCTTTACAGTGCCCATGGCCTTGAGCAGTACATTGCTATGAATGCTTAGGGAGGGGGAGCTCTTGCTAAAGCAATACTTGGAAAGGGGTGGGAAGACCCCAAAGGGCATCTGAGCCAGTTGCCTTGGGGAACCTGCTGCATGTGGTTGTGCTGTGACATCCCCAAAAAGCATCAGTGCCAAACCCAAGCGGTACAGACGTTCACATTCATACCCACTTCTCTCCGCCCACATGAACCACAGGGCTCTCAAGCTGCCTGAAAACCATCAAAAACCTCTTTCATGTTGAGGTGTAAAACTGCCAGTAACTCGCCCTCTACAGTAACTGGAGAGAAACAATAAACTGAGATTCACAGGTGAAGCGTTATCAGTACAAACACAAGCTTATGCTAGGAGCACCTCGCTGCAGTCCCTTGCTGGCAGGGGGTTGGTTAGTTAGTTCACGGTGAGAGCATGTGTGTACACAGCACGTGTTTTCAAACTCAACCTCTACAAATCATGTGAATTAGAAAGGTTTTTTACTTTTTTTCATTACTCAAAGCACTGAGCCTAGAGAGTCTGTCCTTGTCACAGAGAAGCAGGAGCCAGGACCACTCATGGTCTTGCGCACTACATCTACACCTATTAGAGCATGAAACACTCCTGGGATTTGGCATCTCACAGCTCCTCAGGAGGCAGAGGCTGTTCCTCCACTCATCTGCCTCACCCAAGCAGTTTCTAGTCCCTCCTCGCCTCGCTGGCACATACCATATGGGTGCCATTCAGTCCCATAATCACAGGACTTATATTCCACTGAGGCACCTTGGGAGATCCCAACCACCCCATAGCTGTTGTTTCAGAAGAGTTCCCATAGGCCATATTTTCCATCCCCTTGCATCCCCACAGGCACGTCCCAGTTATTAATGCCATCTCCTGTGGCACTGGCCACCTCTCCTTTGGGCAGCTGGACCCCACCTGCAACCTGTCTTTGGAGGCAGATGGATATGGGCCAGGATTGCCAGGGATGTCCTGACTGCTGTGGCCAGTCTGAAGGCAAGGAACATCCTGGCCTGAGTATCAGCAGGCAGGGCTCACTGGCAGCTCTCTCAATTTCAGTTACATGGGCATAGGGGCATACCACTGCTGCCTGTAAATCACCCTACAGATACCAACAAAATGCACAAGGCTGCATACAGCTTCCCAGATTCTGACACACAAATCACCATTTGTATGAGTTCCTGCCCTTTTTCCCTTCTTTTTCCCCTTAAGCATACCTGCATCATGGAGGTACAGTCCATTCTTACATTTTGCCATTTCTCTGAAGGAAACCATATGTATTTATCCTGGGGAATGCCTGGTAGCCTGTGTAGTATTTTTGGAAATAATTCTTTTCAAGGAATTTTAATCACTGTTGATGTATAAAACTAAATAACAGAATCTGTGACCAGATGGTGTGTTGGGTGGCATGGGGCTCTTTTCACCAACATGCAACTGCTCACCAGCCTTTCAGGACTACTTCAGTCTCCAGTCCTTGCAAGAGCTGCCTGCAAGCAACTCTCACCCTGAACCAAATTTATCTTTGGGAAGGAGAGAAACTCTCCATTTGAGGGAGAGAAACATTTTCAGCAAAATCCAGGGGCCAAGTATAAAAACAAGAGAAACTGCTTTGTCCCTGCCCAGAAGCTACTGGAGTTAATCTTCATTGTAGCTCTGCAGGAGAAGCAGATGTGGGATCTGCAGCTCCTTATTGCCCTGACTTTGCTTGAGAAACCTCTGAGCTTTCCACTCCTCGTGGGAATTTTCTTCTGCAGTCCCAATCATTGCCGATTTTGGTTGGTCCGAAGAACAAGGAGTGAAATCCATTGCCTTTCATCATTCAGAAACCACTCACAAGGTTTTGACACAAAGCCAGTTTGGCTCAAAGCCGGGCCCACGGCCAGCTTGAAAATATTCCTGAACCTTTCAACAATCCCTGGCTGGTTTTCAAACGTAAAACAAAGGCCGAGATCAGGGAAAGTTTGCAAATTTTTAGGTTGTATAAGAAAACTTCTGTACAACTTGTGATAAATTCCCACCATTTAGTTATATTCATGATGGGATAATCTCTCTGTCTCCAAACCCTGCTCTTGCCTCAAAGAGCATAACCAGGTTTCTCACAAAAAAGACTGGTCTGAGAGGTGTGGAGGAAGATACAGGATGTGTTGGGAAACTACCTGGAAAACATACCATCCAGTTCACTCTTGTTTGGATGCATTGTTCCTTGTCTAAAGTGTCCCCAGGTGCCCCATTGTATAGGGAGTGTTGCAAATTTACAGCAGTTCATGGGAGTGATGTAAGTTGCTGGAGCTAGGTATCTCCCACTGAGCCCATTCCTACAGCTTAGGAACACACAGCAATCCCCCTCTGAGCAGAAGAATTAAAGAGTTTTCTGAAATATTTGACAGTTTTAGATATTCAGCATTATGACGGACCTCTTATTCAGCAACTTAAGAATATTTAGTCACACAGAGAGAACAGGGAAATTATTTACTTCCCCCAGTGAAGGAAGCGGGAGCTGTAGCTGTCTAGGTAATATGGAACAGAAATACAGGTGCTGCAGCCACAAACAGAAAAGGAGACTGTGTGCGCAGGACTGCACTGTTTGGGATGCTGCTCTGTCTGTCATGGTCAGCTAGGCACACACACAACCACATAACAGTTACTTTATTAAACAGGGAGAACAAAATGTGAAATGTTGAAAATACATTACTGCTTTTATGATACTGCTAATTTGACAGTCTGTGAACCCACAGCTAGCAAACAGCAAAAGAGGTCTGTATTGCTCACTTTATCTCCACCTTGCCACAGTTTGACACACGCAAACAAACATGTCTAAAGCCCCTTTACAGAGGATTCCAAAAGCCAAAAATTATTTTCTTTACTTCTCTTTTTCTTTTTCATTTTCTTTTTCTTTTTTTCTTTCTTCCTTCCTTTCTTCCTTTCTGTCTATTCTGCATTCTGTAAGCCTGAATTTACAGATCAGGTTAAGCCTGAAAAAGCCTTCATTAAATGTAGGCAGCATCACACTCACTCAACTTAATGGGGATTTACACAATTTAAGAGACCACCCCTCTTTGTTCTGTACGCTAAGATTCAGCATGGCCATATTTTTATCCATCAGTGAACAACAAAAGCTCACAAGATCCTTTCTCCCTTCTTCATGTCATGATACTGTTGAGGCAACCCTACCTGGAAACCCCAATCCTGCCCCTCTTCACACATACCACTTGCACCTAGAACAGCCTTACATTACAAGCCATCTGCCTCTATCTCCAGTAAAAAGTCACGTTTCACAACCTACCACTCAGCGAATGAGCAGCACATCAGCAGATTAGCTGCCTGCCCAAAGCTACAAAACAGCAAAACATTTCCCACATCAGCCGATGGGCGTTAGATCCCATTTTACTACTGAACTCAGTAGCATCAAGCAGACAGAAAAGCACCAGGGAAACATCCATGTTGAGAGCGCACACACACACAGAGAAAAAAACATACAGATGGGTATCAGTGGAAAAATACATGTAGTCATGCAGACTCTGTTGTTTCTGGCCAGCTACTCTTTGTGCTGATTGACTGGAGGGGATTAGAAAGGACTCAGCCCAAAAACGCAGTTCCTAATGCTTCTGCAGCTATTGCATAATGGAGACCAATTCCCATCCCAAGCCCTGACCCTCAACTTACTCAAGACAAGTCAGGCTGTATAAAGGAAACATCTACTTCCCAGTGAAGAGGAATCTAGATGGGATCCACCAGCCTCCCCACAGCTGGGTTATTTGGGTTCTCTGATGGGCGGCAGTAGGAAAAAGATAGGGAAGTGTCACTGAGAAGGAAATAAGAGTCATTTTTCCCCAAACATTTCTACCAGGAGCTACTGGAAGCTGAAGCCTTCTGGGGTTCATTAATAGAGATACACCTGCTATTAATACACCCACTAAAGAAAGGAACCCTAAACCAATGGAAATCGAATAAATCCCGAAAGTAAACTGAAAATCAATGAACCTGCAGTCCCTAGCTAAACTAAATGCACCTTAAGTCAAATACACCTAAAAAAGCAAAAGAAGGAAGACACAGCAACTAAAAAGTCCACAGTTAAATAAACGTGTCTCAAAAGCATGCAGAAAACATACAAACACTTCAGAATAGGCACTCCGTTAAAAGCTACATGTTGAAATAACATAAGGGGCCGTGCAGGAATTCCAGGTGCACAGGGAATAGCTGAAGTAACTCCTTTGAGATCTGTCACTCCAGATGTGTACAGGTGTATGACAAATGAGGACACAGACTCATGAAGTCAGGTGAAATCAAATGCCCTCCAACATTTGACTGAAATCTGGATGCCCTGTGCCTAGCAAACTGCAAAGAGCTTTAGGGAACTTGGCCGGGTCCTGCGTCCCCCCCTCCCCCACATCAGCAAAAATTATTATTTGCAAAGGCCGCAATTGCTTGTTATTTTCTGTTTCCCTACATGCACTCACTAACTCATTAGCAATGTTTCCAAGCAGCCAGGCTGGGAGAAGAACTGGGGAAGGGACGGGAACAAGACAACCAGGAGATGCTGCTGCCAGGGCCCCTTTGTTGAGCATCCCTGGGTACCCCTCGCCTTTTACCTGGGGATGCAGTCGCCATGGCAACGGGCGGGTGTTCCCTGGCAGAGCCGAAAACCAGCTGTTCCTGCTGCTGAGCCCCATCTCCATCCCGCAGCGGAGCCCCAGCTGCATACTGGTCCGCCCTGTCCGCAGCCCAGTGCACCCCAGTGCCCGACAGCAGCAGGTCCTGGGGGTCCGGCGGGGCTGACATGCTGCCTGCAAGGCTGCCGCTCGTCTCCGGCTCTCAGGCTGCAGCGGGAGCCACCGAAAAAGCTGCGGTGGCCGCCGGGGGCTGGATGGTGCTGCGGCCGCGCTGGAGTCTGGCCGGCTGCGGGGACTCGGAGCCGCTGCTGCTGCTGCTGTTGCTGTATCTCCACTAGCGCTTATTACGCAGGTGAAAATGGTTGTTAGTTGGAGCCTTCCAGCCCTTGCGTCACCCTGTGGCTGGCATATCACAGGGCAGGAATCTGCCAGCCTGGCTGCTGCTCTCCCCTGTTTAACTGCTTCAGCAGGGTAGGCATCGGCTTGTGTGTATAAGGGAAGAAATGCCCCCTTCCAGGCAGGCACACGCCTCCCTCTCCTCTCCTGCGGTTCCCCACACAGCGCGCATCCCCCTCCTCTGCATCCCCTCCTCTCTAGAGCATCCCACAGAGCCCCACAGCCAGGCACAGCAACGCACCCACCGTGGGAACGCTGCTCGTTCCTCCCGCACCTCCAGGCTTGGTGAAGAGGGGAAAGACAGCCCACGGCGAAGCCCATCCTAAAAGCTCCCCATTCCCCCCCGCCTCCGGCAGCCCCCCAACCCAGTGGCAGAAGCCGCGCTCTGCTCCCAAGCACCTGGGTTTATTTTCCCAGTTGGCTCCCTTCTGTTTGCAGCCACGCCGCCGGAGAGAAGATCACAGCTTATTGCATCTAAACGACACTTGTCAAAATAAACTCACAGCAGGTGTCTGTGTGCCTTTTTTTTTTTTCCTTTCCTTTTTTTGGTGTGCCATTGTATTTGCTTGCTTATAGAGGTGGTGTGAACTGTCAGGAATCCTTGCTGTTAGGGAGAGCAGCAGTGGCATGAGATATAGCAAAGGTGAAACTACAGGGCAGGATCTGTGACACTTCTCAGGTGCACTGGGAACCCATATCCTTGCCATCCTTTTACAGATGAGGAAACAGAGGTAAATGGTACATGATCATTCCTGCATTGCATGGAGCTCTGGCACTGACAGGTCAAAGTGAGGAATTTACTGTCCTGCAGAAGGACTTCTCTCTTGTGATATGACAAGTCAAGCAACAAAGTGAAGAGTAATTGCCCCAGCCAGAAGATTTCACCCCCATCTGGCTCTTTGCCTGTTGCAGCAACAGATCTCCAGCTATGATCTTTATGTCACAGCATCCCTAGGCATGCTTCAGACCCTCTCCAGCTCCAGCATGCTTATGCTTGGGTTGGAAAACTTAACACATTTCTACTCTCTCCAGGCAATGGGGGAGGAAATCCAGGGTAAGCCCACAAAGCAAGTCAAAAAGCCTAAGAAGTAGCCTCCAGCATTTCCATCTGTGTTATCTTCCAGGGAATCACCACCCTTATCCTCACTCCAGTCCAAGTTCTATTTCTGGGAGCCATTCAGCTGCTGCCTGAGTCCATGCTGTTCAGTCTCAGCCCCCCACGGCCCTTCAAAGATGGGCTCCTCAGCATGGTGGGGTGGATCAGGGACAGGGGTGTCCTTTTGGAGGTCTGCAGCCAAAGGTGCCAGTGTGAGCAACATGCTCAAGATTAGCCAAATCACACTGGAAGTGAAGTGACTGATGTGAATGCAGATAAACTCTGCTGTCTCAAGCTCTAAGTAGCAAGGGTGATTTTAAAGAATAAGGCATTATTCTGGTTGGGGTTGCATGGTACAATTCTATTGTGGAGATACTGTAGCCTAAGACCAGCAAGATTTGGCTTTAAAAATGGAAATCACATGACTGTTTCCATATTGTCATGAAAAAACACTTCAGAAGTAGCTATAAAGCAAGTATACCACCTTCTGCCTGCCCTATAAGCTCTGATGTCTTGTGGGACAGCTTCTGCAAACATGATTCATGACATACCATCAGCAACTGCATTTGTACGCACAAGGTCCAATGGATTCTTGAGGCTCTGCCTGGCCTGACAGCCATGATTGAAAACTCATGGTATAGGTCAGTGAGCTAGTACTTGAGGCAGATCTCAACAGGCAGTGTGGACTTAACCACCAATAACTTCTTGTTCTGACCTTCCTAGTGTGATTAATTACTGAAAAACAATTACATCAAACCCACTTCTCCCTTTTCTATGCTTTGCACCCTATTTCAAGATCAGCATTATTATATAGGCCATTTTACTTTCAGGGCAACATATGCTTTAACACAGCATGCAAGACCATCTGAGCTAGAACAAGAAAACTACTCCAAACCACTTGGCTGAAATATGGCTATCCAGAGGGTAAAGACTACCAGGCAATCTCCTATTTAGCCACTGCTTTGTTAAAACAATTAGAGAGGTAAGTGTCACACAACACAGACTATCAAATTCAGCTTTATGTGTGAGTTACTTCCAGGTAATCCATACTCCAAAGACACATGAGATAGAAAACGTGTCTTTGATACCAGCTTCAAGTTTTTTGGTTCAGGGTACCACTATGGAAAAAGCTGCCTGAACACTGCAGCTCCACCGAACCCCTTGTTGTGAATTCTGACTCTCCTGTAACTCACACATAAAGCATTTATTAATTAAGCACTATTTAACGTCTTCATGGAACAATGGTGAAAATATACCCCTCCAGTGTGCTCAACCTGCCTTATATGCACAGGCTCATTGGATTTTCTTTATTTGTTTATGTCAAGATAGGATGGAGTCTGCTGCAGTTCAGTAGCATATGATTTTAGTCATCATGTTTGTATCACCAAATCCAACACCTAAAGGTCACCTCATGAGCAAAGGAGATTAATTTACCTAATTCATGGTTCTCCCTTTGACATATACCATGTCATGTACTGTATATTGTCTGATTATGATTCTGGCAAGATTCTGGTGACTTCAAAGTTACTATTAATGATGTTAATGATACACAGTATGTTTTCAAAAATATGTCTTCCCATAGATCTTAATATATGTCCTTGTTCAGACTCCCAAGTTTTCTTTTGTGTCCATCACTCTCTGGGGTGGCCCTATGATACCATTTGTGTGCATCAGTATGGACTGCAGGGCTCGGGAGAAGGCCTGTAAGAGCACTGAGCCCCTGACAGCTTTGCTGTGTGAGCAATATGCGATCACAAAGGTCTTCTGATAATGCAGCATCATCAGAATGTGTGCACACACACTAGGAATGATTCATTTCTACAGACCACAAAGGTTATCATGATCGGAGGGTTGCTGGCATGAACACAGACAGTGTTACTATAGTAAAAGACTTAGAGGAAAGAGTGTGGACTGTGTGCTCTGCTTATTGAAGAGAAATGGGGACAAGCAGCGATAAGTACATAAATAAAGCAGAAAAGTGGTTTTTTGCTTCAGGGATTCCAAATGTAGTGCAACCCAGGGCTTTATTTCACCAGTTCCTGCACAGTCCCCAGGTGACCTGGAACAGTCTCATGCAATACAATCAGCCCTGCTCATCACCATGTAATATTGGGTGGGAAACTAGAGGTGCGATTTCAAACCTTGGATACAAATCCTGGGCTCCTACTGACCAGCACAGGTGTGATACATACGTTTCTGATAGCAAAGCGCTGGTTTTCCAGGATGAATAAAAAAAAAAAAATCAACAGGAACAACAGGACAAATTCTCAGAAAGCTTGACTGATCCATTTTGCATGCTTGTACTGAAAACTTTGAAATTGGCATAACCTGGGCTGTCATGTATTAAGTTAAGTCACTAGAGATTTTACAGGCTTTTTTAAGATCCCCGCAGGAGGATCAGGCAGGGTGAAGATTTAATCAAATGTGTGCTTAAGAGAGGTGTTGTGAGTTTAAGTAATACCCCGCACAAAGGAACAAAGATGATTTCTTTCTGTTTTCAATGAATTTACAAAAGCTCCCAGTAGTTTGTATTGTATTGTGTTGAAAACTGACTTGCACAGGGCTCATCTATCTCTGCTCATTGGTATTTAATTCTCTTGTTCTTCCCTTTGGACATTATAAGACTCTGAATGTATGAAGTCTGAAAACATACACACAAATTGCTTCTCTTTCCCTTTGTGTTCTGGGGCTGATGTATGCTGCTGGGACAAAGTGACTTTGAACCTTGAGGGGATTTTTGGTCTCAGATGTAACATTACTGGCAAAGAGCATAGGACCTGGCAGGGTATATCAACTGATTCAGCAATAGAAAAAAATCATCTCCTCTTCCTTAAGGATTTATTCTTGAGGTTTTAGAATAAATGAACTGCAATAGGAAAAAGCAAAGCAAATAAAAGAAAAGAGGCTTCCAACATAAATAGAAAAATGAAGATAAGTAAAACAACCTCCCCCTACCCCATAGGAAAGACTCCAGCACTGTAGCAGCTACAGTCTGTTTTTCAATTCACCACATCTGCACTGCGGACCGCCTGGTTTCCACGTGTGTCTCTCATCCTCTCTCCCAAACAGGCAAACCTCTGGGAGTGTATGACAGCACTGGCTGGGCCAGTGTGCATGAATTTCCTTCCACAGCATGCAATCAGATCTCATTCAGACACAGACAGGTAGAAACCCCAGGAGCCATGCTGTGGGGTAAATCAGGCACAAGCCTGCCCTACAAGGCACAGAGAGCTACTGGGACTCCCAAAGCAAGGCTGGAAACCTGGTGAGAATAAAGACTCCTCCTGGGCAAGCCAAACTACTCAAAACTGTCACTACAGAGAGGCAAATGGCTTGAGAGAAAAGCTGACCCATGGTGGTGGCTCTCCCCACAGCAAAGGTCCACCAAGCAGTTCTCACACAGTGGTCCTTCCGAGAGGGGCCCTTGGACCTCTGGTCTTCGCACCTTCTCCTTCTCCATCTCCACAAGTTCTGGCAATGAAGACGGGCCAGGCAGCCTCTGCAAGGTCTTCTTCATCTACTCCTCCCACTGCCACAACTGCCAAGGCCAATGCTTCAGGCCTGTCTGGAAATAGGTACTCCAACCTCCTACAGAGCTTCAAGGCATGATCCACCTCCCCGCTTCCCCCACAGCACCCCTGGGACCCACTACACAGGCTCCTATCCCAGCACTGCTTTGTAACCTGGAGTAAGTTTCTGCACCAGTCAGTGTGTCTTAGACCCAATTTTGGTGCTGAAAGCACAAGCACCCCAGTGCCAGGAAAGCAACAGCAAAACTGGTTAAGCCCAGGAAAGACAGCAGTTTGAGTCCAGGTGTAATAACAGCCTTCCCAAACAGCTGTGTATGGTGTGCTCTCCTTTGTAGTGAATGGCTGCAGAGACGAGATAGGTACTCGGTCCAGAACTGCAGCTCTGAAATTATCTCCTGGAAAGGAAAATCTCCTACCACATGCTGTAAAATGGGGAGATTGGTTCAACTGGGGCCTCTAGTAAGTGCAATTTCAAAAATACCAGAGTCTAAATAGTAGCATTTTTACTACATATTGTGTAATTTAACCTTCCTTCACTTTCAAAGCTCACAGCTACAGTCTCTAGCAGACAGTTCATTGCTCTGAGGTCTGCCTGGCTAATAGCCGTACCACAGAAGTCCCTCCCTGGCCCTTTAATTCCCACATTATGCTGGAGCTTTCAGCATCTCTAGCCCTCCAGTTGTAATGAAATGTGATTAAAGGTGGTGCCTTCCCCAAGTAAGCCTGACTGACTGCTCTGTCCTTCCACATCAACAGCCGCTCTAGGAGCAGTGAGGATTACCTCTCTTTCTCTGAAAAGGGAGTTTCACAAGGAAATCCAGTGGCAGGAGCTTAAACAGCAAAACTGTTGACCTCGTGAGCAGGCACAGCCATGGGATGTAAGTGTATCAGGTGTCAAAGAGGAGAAAATCTACTGGGCCTCTGATGAACACAGCCTGTTTCCCCCTTCTTCCCAGCTTCAACTTCTTTGTAGAGAAGGAGAGCTGAGCAGAGTAGACAGGTGAGTAGGTGGGAGCTCTGCATAGGCAAGATACATTCAGTAGTGGCCTGGTTTCAGCAGTGCTTGGTAGCTGAATTGCCATCAAAGTGCTATGTCTGAAAAGCTCTGCACTCACCTTTAGAATATATGTCTGTTGAAGTGACTGCCTGTCCTGGAGAACACTGGACCAGGAATCTGAATCTGAATCCGTGATCTTAGCTGGTGATATTATTTGCAAATACATACTCCATGCATCAGCAGGATCTCTGCATGCTGTTGCAATTGTTGTTCACAAGCATCTTTAGAACAGTAATCTTTTTCTCTTTTTACAGTGCTCATCCTGGGAGCCCAGCCCAGGGTTATTAAAAGAAAAAGCATTAGAATTTGTCCTGTCAGAGATTCCCAGCTGCATGGAACAGGACTTCCTTCTTTAAGCTCTGGCAGAGCAGTTTCAGAGGCCAGTCATCACTGAGAAAAATGTTCAGACTGACACCAATGGGTCTGGTGCTATTTAATTTCACTGTTAATGATCCAGCTGAAAAGAAAGTATCAGACAAGACAGTCTATGTGAGCTCTGAAGAGATCATACAGTGGCCAGAAGTTTATATGGGCAACAGTTTTGATACTGGTAAAACAGCAAAAGTAAAGCAAAAAAACCCACAATAATAATATCCACAAAAAGAAAGTGAGACAAAGGTCTAGCCAGAATTGTTTCCATCATAGGCTAGTTAGGTTTGTACCCAAAAGGTACAGCCAGCTGCCAGAGAAGCAGAAACAGGGTTTTTTTAATGAATTCTCATTCCCTTGCATTACATCAGAAGGTATTTGTGCACAGAGTGCTCTGTGCACTTACACAGCTCCGCAGCAAGTCCATTAGAGGTTAGCATTTGAGTCCTGATTTATGCTAATACAGTACATGCATTTATCAGAGTCTAAGTGTTGTTTGCACATCTCAGAAACTCATAGATGCTAGAAATTACAGCTTCCATCCTGGAGGAAACAGAAATGGCCTGATACACTTTCATTTAGGATTTGGCATGGCACAGAGGTTATCAGAGATGCAGCCTATGGAGATAAGACCTGCAATCACTTGTAAAACACACAAGAGATTACACCTTTTAGTGTAACTGAGAGGCACATCCACCATCCCTAAGACCCAGAACTGCTGCAATATGCAAATATTGACAAAACTGCAGTGAAAGGCAACACATCTTGATAGACGCTTGGAGATACCTCTAAGCAATTGTCACCTGGAGGTAATCAGCAATGCTTCTAATAGTTGTTATGAAGATATCTACATGCATGCCCTTGGTTCATCTAAAGATTCGGTGCTAATAAGTAACCTGAGAGATCATGTTTAATGTAAGAGGTCTGAGGACAGGTAAGTCTGCGTATGATAAAACTGAACATTACAATAGCTACCTCAGTGTAACCTTGATAGCTGCAACTTATATTCCCCTAATGAGTGACATACTTGTCTTTTCTTCCATTTTTTATAGCACAGTCCTAATTTTCTTGCTTTGTACACAAATGAGAACCAAGAACATCTTTACAGCAGCCACTGGGGCCAATGCATAAATCAAAATCAGGCTCAGAACTCCCCATTTCTAATTATTCATTTAAATATTTCTTATGAGAAAAAGTTATCTAAGCAAGAGGCCGTTGCCTGTTGCCCAGTAAACCATGAGCATGGCAATTCTATCTCAAAACAAAATAGACAGCAAATTATGGATGTATCTAGTTGCACTTTTGAGCTGGCTCTACCTGCCTAAAGGTTGGGTGTTATAATACTGAATAGTTAGGCTATAATACTGAATATAACTCTTTGCCAGTTGGTGCCCACACACCTCATCTATGATATGAGATCTGTAATGCTATGCAGTGCAAAGTTAAACAATTCTGAGCTGTTTGGGTGCTAGAGACCTACAGATGGCAGAGTCAGGCAAGGATTGCATTTTGCCATTTTGAAGCCAAGCTAGAGTTGTTCTGAGACCTTTAATCTATTTTTTATTAAATTAATGAAATTAAACTCCAGTTAACAGAAGTGCTGCAGAACCAGGCTCTATTTTATATTTGTAATTAGTCCCATTGACTTCAAAGAAGCTGTTTTTGTACAATTTTTGCAGGGTTGGGATTTGGTTTTGCATTTAATTGATATATCATTTAGCACTTGATATCAGCTCTTCAAAGGGAACATTATTGCTTTACATTTCGAAATCTCTTTGTAGTGCATTCTGTATATCACATTATTCAAATTGGAGAGAACAACCTGCAAATTCTTACCAGCTCTACTCATCTGTGGATTTATTTTGTGAAATAAATGTCTGCAATGAACACAAGCCTACATTCCCCAAACTCTAGCTGATGTCAATGCTGAAAAAGCAAAACCAGGCAGGATTAATTCCTGATATAAATAACCCCTAAAATCATCATTTTTATTCTCCACATTTTGCAGTGGAGTGGGTAGATAAGTAAATAAGTCTGATTACTTGGTTTTATATTTTTATAACATGTGGCATGTTCTTTTCTTAATGTAACTTAACTTTTGCAAAAATCAAAACCTGAACTGAAAGCAGGGCTCTGTGGGTTTCCCATGAACAGCCCCATTGTATAATTAAAGTAATCTTCTGCCAAAAAAAAGTCAAATCAGATCCAGGGCCCTCTGCTGGATTGTGAAGAGAATGTTACCTTCCTCAAAATGCTGGAATCAATCACTGCCCTGGAAAGTTCATAGTATACATCAACATAAAACTTTTGGCCATCAACGTTATGTTTATGAAAACAGAAGTACAGGTTATGACTCTGTGACAAGAAAGTGGGTTTTGCCACTCACAAGCAACATTACAGGGAAGGTTTCCTGGAGTAAGGCATAAAGAATCTGTCCCTATTGTGCCCAAGATGAAAAAAACAAGGTCCCATTCATTGTAATTTCCTTATCTGAATTCTTATCAATTCATTACAGCTCAACATGGTAGAGAAATAGATAAGAAAACAGAAATAGATTAGAGCCAGTGAAAGATGCTGTAAGAGGAAATGAGCTTTTGCTCTTCACACAGCTTGGGGAGTTTGGAAGAAAACTTCAAGCAAGTGAAACAAGTTGAATATTTTCTGTGCTTTACACTCAGAAGCCTTATCAACCTTTCTCAAGTTTGCCCTCCCTTCAAGTGGTGGAAAGACCACAAGTTTGCATAATCTACCCCGTGGCAGCAGGAGCTTTGTGAGCTCTAGGACCTCAATCAACAAAGCAAACTGGAGATAGGTGCTAGGAAAAAAAAAAAAGTTAGATAACTGGGCTCCCAGGACAGCATGAGAAAGGCTAACTCCAGATGGAAGGAAGATTGTGATGCAAATAGAAAGCATTTCAGGTCAGCAATGTCTCTGTTCAGCTGTTAGTAGAACAGGTTTCATAAGACCATTCTGGACAAAATTAACCTGGAAGACAGGATTGATTCCTTCCTCCATCATGTATACAATTCTTGTGAAATTCCTAAAGAGGCTTCTGAAAAACGGGGAAATCTTGGCAACTCTGACTCTCCAGCCAGGGGTGAGAAATCAAAATGAGATGAACACATAACAAGTGACCACATGATTCAATATGGAGTTGAAAACTTAAAAGCTGTGAAGAGGCTGCTTGAGGTTTGCCTTGTGGAAACAGGGAGGAATCATTTGTGATTCTGTTTTTTTCTGACTTCTCAGAACTTTCTTAGCTTCTCCTATTTGCGGCTGTATTAAGCTACTAGCTTAATTGCCTTTGTGATCATTAATGGTAGATACATGGGTGTTTTCCTGCATCTTTAAATTTTCACTATTTTATATGAAATAAGTTTTGAAATAGCTTTGGTTATTATGATAACTTCTGTGAAAGTTAAACATTTTAAATGACACTATCTCAAAATAGTGGTTTGGATTCTGGATTTGCATTTCCATCTCCTAGCTGAAGAAGTTCAGCAGAATCAGTAGGAGACAATTCATGATGCTGAACCTGTGTTTTTAGCAGTGAAAGTATTGCTGACAGGGTTTTGTCCAGCTCTGGTATTCTCAGTATTGAAAGTTACATCAACTGAGTTCATGAAAAAGAAATGTGAGAACTTGAAGTCTTTTTTAGTTTAATTATTCATACGTTGGTCTTGGACAGAGCCCAAAATTTCAATGCTTTTAGCAATTTGATTGTATATTAAGAATAAAGGGTAACTGCTTGACATCTGTTGTGTAAGTGGGCATGGTCAAATACTAAATGCTCCAAATGCATATTTATTTAATCAAGGAAGGCAAACACCAAGGGGGTAGATTAAAAGATCTCTCTGAGGACAATGAAATGGCCTTCTACTGATATGCATGGGAACAAGTCTTAAAATGTAAAGAATAAAAACTTTAATTTGAATTAAAACCAGAAAACTCATTCAGACAGCTTAATTTCCCAAATACATCTGCTTTTACTATGGCTTATTTTCCATTAAAAAAGACAATCAATTAAGTTAGAATTTGTATCTTCATCCTCCATTAAAGATCTGTTCTAGATCACTAAAAGCACTACTGTGAAGCCATTACCTGTTGGTGTAATAATAACACTCCCTAAAACATGCATTGTGCCTAGTGTCACCGTGATATGCTACCAAGGATCCAGTCTATTATTTCAAAGATGCAGTAAAGCTAAGCACCAGTGACTGTTCTTGTAAGAGAAAAACATTTTGACCTGTTCTTCCATCCTACCGTATCTTCCATGTGTTCCAGTCTCCATACCATCACTTTCACCATTGATCTGGAAAACAATGTTCCAGCAGCTCTAAACAGAAAACCCACTGCTATGTTTGTCATTCAGATAACAGAAGACCCTCCTGTATGCCTAAGAAAGAAGAGAGGGGATCGTTGAGCATTTCTAACATCATATTTTCCCAAAGTGAAACATAAGATTAGATGGCAGCTTAATATTCAAAAAAAGTCATCTTCAGAGAGTAGAAGCTGTTCAAAGATAAAACTAAAATTAGAAGCTAATTTTGTAGTCTGCACTGGCCAATTCTTATACCTGAGGTCTGCTTTTTTAGGTACTGACTTCCGTGGTTAGTGCCTTATTTATGGGAGCTTTCCTGAAGCCACCTGGTCTCAGAATCTGAGGTTCTTTCATGATATTTTGAACCACGTAGCTGGAAATGT
This sequence comes from Pandion haliaetus, assembly GCA_013401275.1. Taxonomy (NCBI): domain Eukaryota; kingdom Metazoa; phylum Chordata; class Aves; order Accipitriformes; family Pandionidae; genus Pandion; species Pandion haliaetus. The sequence goes on from VYZV01010830.1 coordinate 329,824, forward strand.
TGGTCCTGAAGCTCCTCTTGGAATGTATATCTCCCTGCAGGCTTCTCTCTAGGATGCAGACCCTGCTCATACCAACAACAGTGGAAAACTGACACCGCTTGCCTGCAAGCTGAAGGGAGCAGGTAGGAGTCCCCAGCCCAACAGCGATGACTTTTAGTCACTATTTCCTCCTTTTCAGCAACTTTCAGAGGATCATCTCCCTGTGTGTCATATATTTGTCAGTGGGTTCCAGGGTTTGAACCTTCAAGGCTCTGTAACATGACTCATGATGAAGATGGACCCATTAAAATTGCCTTGTTCATTACACTGGCCACTGCAGGGCACGTCTTGAAAGTACCAGGATTACTGCTTTATTCAGTCTTATTTTAGACAACCTAAATGATGAGTCATCCATGAGTTCCTTTGAGTAAATATTGCATAACCACTTCACTCTCAGGAAGTTTCTCAAGAAAGTACTTCTTCTCCCTCTGCCCTTCAAATGTTTATGTTCTCAAATCTACCTTCATCTTATAATATGGAATTGCTTAAAATACAAAAATATGAGGGACTTCGTGGCTTGCCAGGCACAGTCCTTTTCTATTTCAGGCAACAATATCATATAAACTGTTCACTGTCATTTTAAAGTAAGGTAGAGTGTTCTGTCCCTCTTATTTCTACTGGAAAGCTGTTCCAAAAATTCACTCCTCTTAGGGCTAGACAAATTCTACTAATTTCCAGCCTAAATTTATTCATGGCCAGTTTACAGCCATTTGTTCTTGTGCCAACAGTGTACTTTAGCTTAAACAACTTTTCCCCCTCCCTGGTGTTTTCTTTGCTGATGTATTCATAGCTTCCCAAAAGTCACTCCCTATTTTCATTTTGCTGCAGGTTTTAAACTTTGTGTAACTTGTTCTGGTTTTATTATTAACAGTCTTCTGAAACTAGCTGCAGTGTTGTAGACGTGCTTTTACTACAGTTAAATCAAAAGAGACTTCATGACATAACGCCTCTGTATATACAGATCAAATTGAACATCCCCATTTCCATTTCAATATACCAGTCATTTCATTTTCCTGTTGCTGTTCACCTAACCTCTGCTTTTCTACGTACCCACCAACATCTCTGCCACCCATTGAGAACAGGAATGTGGGGAGGAGGAAGGGCAGAGCAATTCCCAGATGTATCAGTTTACAAAAGAGAGGTAATTTTTTAAAACTAATTTCCAGATTTCATTTCTTAGTTGTTCTTTTTTTCCCCAAATGGGTGTTTGCATCCTGTTCCACAGCTGGATCATTTACACATTTTTAATTGTGTATTTAAGTGCTCTTTTAGATAACAGAAATTAATTCATGAAGAGTAGGTCTAATAGAGATTTTTTTCAACCTAGCTCAACTCACTAACTATTGTCACTGTCCACTATCACAGTCAATCCAGGAGCATGTCACCAGTAATTAGAACTGTAACTCCAGTCTGTTTTGTGCCTGACAACTGCCCATACTTGCCTAGCACTGCCTTCAAAAACTTTTCCAGGAGGCATCAAGGAAAACAAATTCTATGGCTCACATACCCAGGAGCTAGTTAAAAATCCTCCCCATTTTGCCAGGTGCTGAGCATTAAGACAAGACACAGGTAAACTGTCCAACACTCCCAGGAGTCAAAAAGGGTTGTAAAGTCTGGTCAGCCAGGAGCTATGCTACTGAGAGTCTCAGCTAAGCCAATGGTTTGGTTATAAAAACTGAAGACAGATAAAGTGAAAGGAGAAAGGAAATAGAATAAGAATTATGAAGAGCCATAATGAGTCAAGCCAAAGGATTGCTCAGGATCCTGTCAGGAGCTGATTAGAGAAAGTACACACAGAGAGGGAAACCAGGAGCTAAAATCACTCCCTTTCACAGGGAGTGAAAATCCTCCTCCCTTCTTCCTCAATATATCCTTGCAGATTTCCTGCAATCTTTGCTGAAAGATTTCCTGAGTCAGATATTGAAACCGCATCCTTCTGTTTAACAGCCTTTGATAGAGGTATATCCATAAATTTGTCTAATCACATTTTTAATTCATTTATGCTTTCAGCTTCCATGACATCCTGTAGCAATGAGTTCCACAATTTAATTATAGGCTGCTTGAAGAAATACTTCTTCTGTTTGTTCTGAACCTGCCTGACAATTTCATGATGTGCTTGTATTGTAAGAAATAATGGCTATTGATCCCTATTTACACCTTCATGCCACTTGTGTGGCATATTTTATATGTTTCTTTATATAAATATATATTTTATATACCTCTGTGATTGTCATCTGCTTTCCAACTTTCCACATCTATTTAGACTTTCCTCATATGGAAATTATTCCATGCTGCCGATCATGTTAAGTACTCTTCCCTGAGCATTTTCTAGCTATATTTTTAAAAATTTTTGTGAAGAAGGAACAGGGAAAAGGCCAAACTGCTTGTGTGATGTAAGGTGTAAGTACACTGGGGATTTGCTGCTGCACTGTGATGTTTTGTTGTCTCCTCCTTCAGTGGTTTCTAATTTTTGTCTGCTTTTTTAATTGCTCCCAAACATGATACTGATATTTTCATTGAATTATCCACAATGACTCCAAGATCTTTGCTCCTGAGATGTGATAGCTAATTTAGAGCTCATCAGTGCCTATCTGTAGTCACAGCTGTTTCTCCTCATGTGCAGCAGTTTGCAGTTATTGCCATAGAGTTTCATCTACTGTTTCACCATCCAGTTGCTCAAATTTTATGAGGTCCCTCTTGCAACTCTTTGCAGACAGCTTTTGTTTTTACTAACCCGACTAATTCCACATCATTTGTAATCCCTGTCACATCACTGTTCTCTGTTTTTCACATCATTTATGAGTATGACGGGCAGCACATATCCAGCACGTCCCCCCTGAACATTACTGGGAGCATCCAGTGCCCCCTGTGCCTCCTCTTCTCAGCCACCATTTCCCACTCTCCTGCCCCTCAGCTCACTAAGCCTCCCCCCCATTTCCCTCCCTCATACCCAGCTTGCTAATTCTTCTCACAGTACCTAATCTATGCTCCAGCATTTTGCTGTGACAGAGATAATTTTAGCCATTTGTGTCCTCCGGTTTTGGAGAGTCTGCCCTTTAGCGAGCATGGCGGTATCAGCCTGCTTCACACCCTGACTTCCCAGGAACAGAAATATCTCTCTGGATATGCCACAGCCATGGCTCCTGCACAGTAAGGAATGGCATGTCATGGCTGGACCACATAGTGTGTAGAGAGACCACACAGCACAGCAAACAAGGATACACAACACATGAGCACTAAACCCAGGCATGCATGAAGCAGCTCTATGTCTGCAAAGTTGACCCCTGCTGCGTTCATCTTTCTCTGGTGGCACGGTAAGTGACAGAACTCCCTTTGCACAAAAGGGTGAAGATCACCTCTCACTGATTCTGTCTAGTGATACTTTGGTCCTATGGGAGAGACTGGAGAATAGAGTTTGCAGCTTTTCAGGCAGGTCCCAACAGCTGGAGAGGCTGCCTGGATTTGTTACAACTGTTTTAACAGAAGCTTGGCCCATCTTCTCCTCTTCTGGTGGAACAGTAGGCAGAGAGGCGACAGGATCTAATCCACATAACCATCTTTTGAATCCAGCTGCAACCCCAGAAGACTAGAGACTACGAATGGTGTGTAAACTAATGCTAAATTAAGCTGTTGCTTTCTGCCTGGCTTCCACCCAACTTGGACCTCTGAAACCTCCTTTGGTGACGGAAAGTCTAGAGACATTAGAAAGGGACAGAAAGAAGAAATTGGTTTTGCCAAGAGTACTGCCAATGCCAAATCTCACTGCAGTCAGTGAGCAGTGAAATGTTTCAACCACTGCACCAGAATTTAGGAGCATGTTGCATACTGTTTGCTCCTTCCCCAGCCACACATCACCAATTTCTGATTTGTCTCTAACACCATAATCTCATAAATAATCCTCAGGGACACACGCCATGCAGGCAGATTAATTTTGCCATAACTTTAAGTGGAACAGATCAAGACAGTGTGGACTGTGTTTGATGTTTCCTCTCACAGGATGTATCTGGGTAGGAAAATCAGCATGGCCATTCCTTCCCCTGCAGCAGAAGCAGCATTCGTCTGCATACTCCTGTGCTCTCTGTAACTGATTTGATTGAGGCAGCACTATATTATACTTTCAGTAATATCTGTCAAAACAGTAAGCTGATATTTCTTTTATTGGAAAGCCAAAGACTTCACTTGATCAATGGCCAGATTCATGGTAAGATCTCGTACAGGTGTTACCACCCTGCCAGTGACAGTCCCCCCACCTAAATCCCCTTGAATTAAGTTTTGAGAGGTATATGTTTCAAATACACGTTCTGTCAAATACAAGGCAGATTTTTTATTCCCTCTTTCCATTACATTTTATAATTCTATTAAAAAAGCAATCAAATCCACCTGGCAAGAAAGAATCAGTCTACCCTGATGCTAGTTCAATATGCAGAGTTTCATTATCATTGCTATATTTTACATCTGTCTCACTCTTTCCCCTCTATTTTGTTCAGTATTTACCCAGAAATGTGATCTAGTTTTGGAAGAGAAAAGCTGCTTCCTGAGCCCATCTTTATTACCCCTGTGGCAGCACAGTCCTAGATCTGTCACACTCCAAGAAGCTGCTGAGTGTTGGGTGGCCTTTTTAATGCAACCTTTGCGGTTGACCAGTACCAAAGCCAAGTAACAGTAACAAATTAATTAACCTCTGTCCTCTACTTTTGAGGTCTTGGGGCTCAGAGCTTGTCTTCCAAACATGCTAAGACAGTCCTTAAGGCTTTATTCACTCACTACATGCTACCGCCATTATAGTACAGTACCATACACTTCCTCTGTAGCTTTATTCATTGATGTTATGAGTCAGCAAACATTTTAGCATTCCATTATCATTAAATATCTGAGTATTTCTGAAGTCAGACTTGGTGCAAAATTTAGTACAAGTTTGACCCTGAACTAGTATTTCAGCTTCCTTCATGGTTTTTGTAATTGTTTTCAAACATCTTAAATGATCACAAATTGCAGCATAAAAATTGGGAAGAAATTACTTGCCAGCATGGCTTTGAATTTTTAAAAGTACCTGTGTCATGGTAGTAAATCCAGTGCATTGGGCTGCAAACAGCAGAGTGCTAGGTCTCAATTTCTTCCAGCACAACTATTTATCATATGCATCTTTTTCACTGAAATTTAGGGAGATGTGATACAAACAACTACTCGCATATATTTCCCAGGAAATTTCACATATGTTTCCCAGGAAATTATCTTATCCTCATAGCCAGTTTAATCTAACTAGCTAAGTTCTTTTTTATATTTTTTCTTTTCCTTCTATCCTTGGTTTCCATTAAATATTTTCTGTTTTCTTCCTTCAACATATAGACTCTAGGCAAAGCAATTAGATCTTGGCTATTTCTCTTGGCTTTTCTCCTCTTACTGTGGTTTCAGCCAGACTCCTGTTCTGTTCTCCCTCTCTTTATTGTCTCACAACCATGACTGTTCTCCACCGCTCTGGTATAATGGTCTTACCCATGACTTTCAACTGTTTGTGCTCCCTTTACCTTCTCTGTCTTTGTAGAATCTATTGTGCTGTGTAATTCCCCAGAGCAGTAGTGAAAGAGAGCTCTCATCATCTAGAAGATATATATGGACTACATAAAGTAAATATTCCTCAGTCTGAAGCAGTTCTTTTCAAGCATTGGAAATACATGAACATAACCCTTGTATTGGAGAAACAGAAACTTGGCTACCTTTGCCTCTGAAAGCACAGGCAACATAAGCCTTATCTAGAAAGCTAATTAGATCCTGAAGTACAGAACTTGTTCATTAAAAAAAGCTGCTAATTAGCATGTCTTTGCATCTTTTACTCATCTGTTGGAATTAATTTGGTCTGTGGGAAGCACAACCAAGAAACAAGTCTCATCAGCTGTCTTCATTATGTCTGCTCTCCCTCTTAATCCCAGAAGGCACTTTTTCTGCTCTCATGTGTATGTTGCTGTAGATAGCAAACCAGCCTTTGCTACTGTTGGTCTAGTGGGCTGCTTATAAGGAGTTTAGTTTAGTGAAAGAAATAATTTGAATCATAGCTGGCCCAAGATGTGGTCAAGAATATGATGCAGTACTACAATCAACATTCTGGGGAGCTGCATTTCCTCTTTTCTGCAAGAAGCAAAGCATCTGATGCTATCAGTGTTCACTTTCTTCTCCTAAGGGAGACATGCTCTTCTAGGTTGTACTGGCTGGAAATTCTCTACTGAGACACACACCCATGATTTACCCCATTCTGGGAGTGAATGTTGACTGGCACTAGGCCATGTGGCCCTTAAGTGTAGTTTTTGCTTTTTCTGTGGGTTTTTTTTTTTGCTTTGTTTTGCTTTTTGCTGGGATGGTGGTGGTGTTTACTTCCTGTTCTTTTTCCAGTGGCATTTAAAAGAGCAAGGAGATCCAGGTCCAGGTGTGACTCTTACAAATCATTACAGAGGTGGTAAGATTAAGATCTTGAAACAGTGTGTATGTGAAATTTTCAACATCAGATATCACAGAACCAATAGAAGCATCAGAGAAAGAGAAAGACACATTCTTCATTCCAAAAATGAAACAATAGTGTCCTGAGCCCTAGTATCTAGTTTCTATATTATGCTCAGAAAGACTGGTGTATTATATTGCTAAAATAATTTCCAGAAATGTGAATGCAGCCTTTCAGCTGCATTTCTGAAAGCATAATCCCTTTCCCAGAGCAATTGAAGGCAGTTGTCAAGACTCTGGATACTCAGGAGCTCCACAGGCCTGGCATGTCTATTGATGGAGTCATTCTACATTTCAGATGTATTCAGTCACTTGGGCTTCTCGAAATTCTCCTTTGCTTTGGCAATATCAGTATCTCAACCTGTCAGAGCACAGTCATTTCCATAACAAATTCATACATAATCGTTTTGCACTAAAATGTTTTTACTCACGGCAATACAAGAAGAAGAATTAAAGACACATTTTTGCTGCGTCTTTTCAAAAGAGATACATAAATTGCGGTTCTCAGAA